>PVKA01016619.1:0-47528 GCA_004027165.1 Ctenomys sociabilis | reverse complement strand
AACAGACTTTTCCTAAAATACCAAGATAAACACAGAAACAGTTTTTGCTTTAGTTTAGAAGTTCCTTATAAAGAATATTTTGGTGTTTGTAATACTGTGTATAAAAAAATAACCATTATAAAACTAATTTTGCAGTCTTAAAATTTTTGAATTCTGCCCCACTGATAGCCTGAGATATCTATAACAAGTTTAGGTAGACTGTTAGTATTATGATGTAATGATCTATTTGGCAAAGAGGAAAATAATACTGAAAAGGTTTTTGTTTATTTATTTATTGATTTTTGCCAGAACTGGGGATTGAACTCAGGCCCTTGTGCTTGCCAGGGAAGCTCTTATTCCACTGAGCCATCTCCCCAGCCCCAGAAAAGGTTTTTGTTTTGCTTTGGTTTCTGTAGAATTTTTTTTTCCCCCACAAAATTTTGTGGTTTATGGATACTTATGAATGAATTCAAGTTAACCGTATTTTCATGGCCCTCAAATTCTTGCTTATAAGGTAAATGGATTCAAAATTAAGACAAATATTTAAACTGTTCAAGAATTTTGTGGTGTTATCAAACAAAGGGCATTTTATACATGTTAACTTAATTTCAACAACCAACACTTAAAATCCAGCTGTGGAGAGATAAATAGCAATTTGGTTTCTTTAGGATCTGGCTGGTATATATAAATTTAGAGGCTGGGGACATTTTGTTTTTGACGTTACCTTTTTATCATCATTATGTCTCAAAGCTTTTATTTTCTGTGTACTGTATGTGTATATGTTTAGAAAAATGTATAAAATAAGAGGCAAGCGGAGGTGTGACTGGCACTTAGGTGGACACACTGAATGCATAACAAAATCCCACATATTTGTCTTAAGAGCACAGAAAGCACAGATGGCTGCGGTGAATGCAGATGTCACAAAGTTATTCCCAAACTCTCCATACACTGAGGATGTGGATGGAAACACTGTGGTTAAAAAAAACTCCTTTTCTTTTTATGTATTTAGTATAGAGTCTACAGGGTCTCACTACACTGATCTGACTCATAATAATCCTCCTGTTTTCAGCCTCCCAAGAGCTGAGATTGCAGGCATGTGTCACCATGTCACCACGTCCTAAAAAACTCATTTTAAATGCAACACTTTAAATATAATATATCACAGATTTTTACATTAAATAGAGGAAAAACAATTATACTTTACCAGTGTCTCATTTTTTTTGTGACAACTTCTAAATAGGGATATTTCAACAATTTCCATTTTCAGTTCTGTAGGAATAGAAGTTAGAACAATAAACAATCCCTCGCCTGCTGTATACACTGTATTTGAAAAATAAAGTGGAAAGAAGACTATGGGTCCTATGTGCTTATGCAGGTTCCATAGTCACACGTTTGAGTCTTCATCTGTGATGCTGGCACTGGGGGAACGGGCAGCAAAGTCTTTAAACATGTCATCTTCCTTTAACATGTGCTGGAAAACAAGGAGACAGAAACCATACACTTGAATCTGAGCTCAGTACTACACAGTCTCAATATAAATGCAGTTGTTTGAGGTTGTTTTAACAGATATTATTAAAGGGGCATTTTCAATTCACTGTACAAACTTACTGTGAGATTGTTGATGCCTTCAGAAAATGCACCTATCTGTCTCACTGTTCCTTCTGAATCTTCCATCTGCAACAAACAAACCACAACGTAATATGATTTTCATAATTAGAAAGTGAAGCAAAATGAATACAATTTAAGTAGAGATAAGGCAAGTATTTTCTTGTTCTCATTCAATACCATTTGTCTTACTTCTTTTGATGATAATCTCTCTCTTTTTTAATGTATTTGGTTTACAGGGTCTCCCTATGCAGCTCAGACTCATAGTGATCCTCCTGTTTTCAGCCTTGTTATGGTTTGTGTGCATTTGTCCCCTCAAAGCCTCATGCAATCATTGAGGTGCAGTTCTACAGTTTGTGACTAAGTCATGATCCCAGGCTGGGATTATGGGTGTGAGTGCTTCAGCTAGCCTAGGGCAGAACCTGAATATAACCTAAGAGAGGCAGAGAGATAGACTTGCTCTCTTTTGCCATTGTTGCTGCTCCTCCATATTGCTCTTGCTCTTTGATGCAGCCATGAAAGGCTGCTCTCTACCATGTGCCACTCTGCCTTGAGCCAGCACGGTATGGACTAAAATCTTCAGAAATGGTGAGCTAAATAAACCTTTCCTTCCTTCATTTTGAGTGTCGGGTTATTTGTCCCAGCAATGAGAGATGAGTAATCGAGATAAGCCTTCCCAGCACTGAGAATACAAGTGTGTGCCACCATGCCTGGACTCTGTGGCCAGCTCAGCCTGTCCTGGGAGGGGCAGGGCTAGCAAGGCATGTGGTACTGGGGATTAAACCATGGGTCCTTGTGCTTTCCTAGGCTTGCCTAAGCAACTGCTTTAGCCCTCTGAGCTATCTGGCTGACCCATCTTTTTATGGCAAATAGAAAATGAAAAACCAAAAGAAAAACTTTCTAGCACATCTGTTCTGATGGCTCTGGCAATGGCACAAAAGGACTTGACTATGAAGCAAAATGCAATTTCCTGATTTGAATTCTGGAAGGCTAGCAAGTAGTACCTATTCATTGCTGATTTATTTTAATGTACAGATTTCTTTAATACAGTGACTCACATTGTAAGTAATCTGTATAGGCTCTGGAGTGGCCTGGTGGGTTACCTGCTTAACCTGTCTGTTTCATCAATTTCCATAGCTAAATAAAAGCACTCTATGTCTTTAATAATATCACCGTTTTAAATGCTGAGGATAGAACCTGGAATGTATAGACAATCTGTAAATGTTCACTGTTACTTATTTATTTTGGATTTTACAAAAACAATCCCAATTAATGGATACTGTATAGGAAATTTCCAGTCAATTTCCAGCATGCATACGAGGTATGTAGTACTGTGTTTACCTGCTCTAACCGATCTAAATCATCTTCATCATATAGGCGCATGTCCAAACCAGGCTTAAATCCTTTCTTTGAGGTACTTCCTGACACCTGACCCAATTCCATTGGACAAACATATTCTTCTCCTTCTTCCTGCTTCTTCTTTCTTAGATTCCCAAAATTGGTAAAGGTGAGTTTCTTTGGCTTCAAAAGCAAACACATCCATAGACTGGATTAACTTCATATAGCAAAGGATTAACTTCACATGGCTAATTTAATTGCACATGATATAATGCTTAAAGATCCCTTTGATTAGGTAAGATGCAATGCAATAGGATTTCTCATACTGATTCTAACTTTTGAAGGCTTTTTAGTCTACATAATTTTGTATATCTGGTCTGTTTCTATAGAAGGACCGGTAACTGATAAAAGCATTCTCACTTTTTTTTTTACATATTTGGTACAGGGTCTAACTACATAGCTCAGACTCACGGTGATCCTGCTTTCAGCCCACCTGATCCTGTTGGGGACAACACTGAGATTACAGGCATGCATCACTATGACCAGTCTTGGTGGCAGACTTAATATGCCCCAGGGCAGGGCTGGCACTGCATGTGGTGCTGGGGATTAAACCCTGGTCCCTGCACTTGCCTAAGCAGGCACTTAGTCTGCTAAGGTATCTTGCTGGTCCCTTTTTCACTCTTTTAGACACAATATTAGTGATCATAGAGGAGAGGATTCATTTCAGCCACTAAATAGTCCCTGAGATTATCAGAACGACTAAAAATTTAAGCAGAGTAAACTTTCTCAAAGCTTCCAATCCTGCATCTTTCACATTTATTTATTTATTTATTTTTGCGGAACCGGGGATTGAACTCAGGCCCTTGTGCTTGCCAGGGAAGTGCTTATTCCACTAAGCCATCTCCCCAGCCCCTAATGCATGTCTTCTAAAGAAAGGGATTCAAAGCCAGGTAAACAGGAATAGACAAACAAAAAGAACTTGACACATATTTCTGGAAAAACTGACAAGCCCATCACATATTAAAGTAGCTGAGATAATATAATGGGAAGAATGAAGATGCAAATTATTTAGGTTTTTAAAAAAATTATTTATTTATTTATTTGGTACAGGGTCTTGCTATGCAGCTCAGACTCATAGTGATCCTCCTGTCTAAGCTCCCCAGTGCTGGGATTACAGGCGTGTGCTATCATTCTTGGTTTCAGGGCTGCATGGTTCTAGGACCAGAACAGCATGCGGTACCGGGAACTGAACACAGGTCCTCGTGCTTGCCTGGCAGGCACTTAGGCTGCTAAGCTATCTTCCCAGCCCTATTTAGAGGTTTGAGACAGGATCACATTATGTTGTTCAGGCTAGACATAAAGTCATTATGTAGCCCAGGCTGGCCTGGAACTCATAGTGATCCTCCTGGCTTGGGTTCCTAAATGTACCACCACACCTGGCCAGCAAATAATTTAAAAGAAATAAAAATTGATCTGAATCTGATATAATCCATAAATCTGTTAGGCAATGAATACTAAAAAAAAAGATATCTACTCTATCTTGAAGCATTAAGTTTTTTTTTTCCCTAACCTGTAAGGCTGTCCAATTATAAGGCAGGAAAAGCAGAATCTATACAAGGAGAAATCTTGCTTTTTCCACAGGAAACAGAGCCACTGCAGCTAGTATTTGGGCCTAAAAGAGCCTCTCTGCAGTGGCAATGCAGACGCCAACATCCTGCTCCTTATTATTAATACTAATAAGGTAATGAACAGAATCTTCAAAAATGGGTTGTCCTAATTACTCTTGAAACTATACATATATTATCTGAATATGGCAGCACACATCTGTAATCCTAGCATTTGGGAAGCTATGCAGGAGGACTGCTACATGTCTGAGCTCAGCCCAAGCTATACACTGAGTTCAAGACCAACCTGAACTACATACACAGTGGGATAGTCTCAAAGAACAGAAATACACATAAAAGACAAAATACAAACACTTTACCACCCATAAAACTTAGTAAGCCCCAGGGAAACTTATGCTATTTATTCTATGGCAGGTACTAGTCAAAACTGGGCTGTTACTTCAAGTAATTTACTAGGTTGTATCAGCTTGAACCCACCTTCACTTTGGCAGTAGCTGTTAAAAGCACATAATCCGGTAACTCCATGGCATCTCGCTTCTGGTGTTGGGCCTCAACACCAATCAAAAGGTTGAAATGAGTGGCCAAGTGTCTTCTCAACAAGGTCTTATTTGGTGGAATGTTCAGTAACTGAGCCATTGTTTCTACATTAAAACGAGGTTCTAGTACCTATCACAAAAAGGTTGAAAGGTATCACAGATCACACATGTTTGCAGCATACCTTATAATTTTAAAGACTATCACTTGGGTTATCTTCTATGACTTTTTTTAAGTTTTTTTCTTTTTTTTTGTGGATCGGAGATTGAACTCAGGCCTTTGCGCTTGCCACAGAAGTGCTTATTCCTCTGAGCCATCTCCTGGCCTTTTTTTTTTTTTTTTTAAAGAGTATACAAATTAGAATTAAAACAAAAAGTTACAAGTGATACAGAATTTCACTTATCAAAGTAATATCAATTTCGCAGCATTTATTGTAATATATAGCATTGTCTTCCAACCAGTTATTCATATTACCAGATATAAGCACATAAAATTGGAAGAAATAAAAAAAGAAATGTATAAGAAATTAAGAAGAGATAAAGTACAAACAATTGAAAAAAGGAGATGAAATGAATTAAAACATTAACTGCTTCTTTCCACAGACCCATAGAAATGTACAGTACAGTTGCCAAACCGTCCTATTTACACAGATAAATCTCTTCCCACCACTCCTTCTCCTCTTAAGTCAGTAACTTTCATTTTCAGTAACTTCATTTTCTTTTCCCAATATCTACTGTACCCTTTACATTCATTTTTCTCTTTCAGGTTCTCTCTTGAAGGACAGAATACAATGTTTGCACATGTAGGTCTGATTTATTTCACTTAAAGAGTTTCAATGACTCTTAACAACTCAAAGAGACAGACACAGAAAGGATTCTGAGCTTTAATTTTCAAAGTGGTAGAACTGGTCCTGTTAATCCAGGCTTCTTGGTTTGTAATGCCTATACTTTTGAATCTTTGGAGTGCTGCCTCTGAAAACAAACTCCTTATGCAACATCAATGCGCAAAAATACAACCCATATAATTCCTGGGATATTAAATGATGATCTTGGGAGACAAAGATGGTGTTAAACATGAAAGAGGACAATAAAGGAGAAATGGGTTTAAAATCTGATTTAGAGTTTTATAAAATGAAATTCTCTGAAAGTAAAGATTCATTAGAAATGGAGTAGGAGGGCTAAGTGAGATGACTGGTTGACAACTGGGTGACACAGGATGTATGCCTTATCAAAAATGCTTGGTACCATGAGTATTTTAGATCTGGGATTTTGTTTCAGATTTTGGAATACTTTCACATCTACAATGAGGACGCTTTGGGATAAGATGTAAGTCTGAACATGAAATTCATTTGTGTTTCATATATATAACCTCATAATCATTTTATATAATATTTTTAGTACTTTCATTTTGACTAACTCAGAGGAATGAGGTTTAGTGTTGAATTTTGCACTTGCAGATTTTGCTCAACCAAAAAATCCTATTCATTAGAGTAAAGGAAACAAAGTGAGAAATCAACATAAAACTGAAACACAGTTTTACCATGAGTCCACCATGGACCCCGCTACCCCTGAGATTGGGGGCATATTCTGCCAAGTCCACAGAGCGCAGCCACTCCATCACACGGTGGTTGGTCCACTGCTGCACTTCACATGGCGTAATGCTACTCTGTGGGAACAAACAACCACTATGAGCTTCAGCTGTTGGTGACAGGATTCTCCAAATAAAATAGGCATGTGCAGCATAGGAAGTCTGCCGCACAGAGCATGATTACTTGACATTTCACTAAATGTTTTGTGCTTTGGTTTGATTTTTTAAATTTCTTTTTGGCAGAACCGGGGATTGAACTCAGGCAGTTCTCCCTGGCCCTGTTTTGGTCATGATGTACCTCAGGCTGGCCTTGAACTCACTATGGACCTCAGGCTGGCCTTGAACTCACTGTAATCCTCCTGCCTCAGCTTCTCAAATGCTGAAATTACAGGCATGTGCCACCACCATGCCTACGCCCGCATTATTAAAGAAAAAGTACTAACTTGAATTTTCTTTTATCTTTTATTTTGGCTACTTCATGGTGCCTTAAGAGCAGGTCTGGTGCAGCTTGTGGAGCTGGGAATCGAACCATGGTCTATGTACCTGACTACATTTACACAAGTGGTTCTTTAAACAACTGAGCTATCCGGCAAAGCCCCTGAATTTTCTTTTAAATAATTTATATCATATAATTTCAAGCCTTCTAAATACAAAGAAAAAAAAGGAAAATAAGTTTTTACAGTTACATTTAGCTCAGTGGATTAGGAAGACAGGAAACGAGGCCTGCCAGTTAGCTCAGTCGTTTTAAGCTACTGCTCACAAAAACGCAGTCAGGTGCAGGATACCGTGGTTCTATCCCCAGTGGCACATGCCCTGCCAGACTGATTCTTAAGGCAGCCTGAGCCAGTCGGAAAAAAAAAAAATCCTTCTCAACTTTGGGTCTGTCAAATAGCTCAGCAGATTAAAACTCTTGCAAGCAGCACTCGGGAGGCTGAGGAGGATTATTGTGAGTTTGAAACCAGCCTGAGCTACAAAGTGAGCTTAAGGCCAGCCTGAACTGCATAGTGAGACCCTGTCTCAAAAAGACAAAAAAAAAAAAGCTCTTGCAAACAGGGGCAGAAGTTGGTGTTTATCTGCTCCTCACTGCGGTGAAGCTAAGTGACCCCACCCATGGGGTGCGCTATGATGGCAATTGAGATGGGGTATAGTGGCACACACCTGTAATCCCAGCTCTTGGGATGCTGTAAACAGGTGGATCACTATGAGTCCAATCTAGTAGTGAGGTCCTTGAACACCCTGTAGACCCTTCCCTAAAATTAAAAAAAAAAAAAAAAAAAAAAGACAGGAAACTATGCAGTTCAGGGTGACCTTTATGTATCAGAAGCTGGGCTTGGACTTGTCGAAATTCTCTTTGCCTGACTCCCAAGTTCTGGGATTACAAGAATGGGGCACCACACGTGACCCGAGTCTTAGTTTTGTATATAGTCACATACATGAATAATGAATGTATATAGACCTCTGTCTGAAATGTTACCTCATTTGATGGCCGCCTCCGTAGGCAGTTTGGTTCAAAGTTATTGATCCTCAGAACTTGAATGGCCCTTTTGATACTGAGATGGTGTAGTACACTCACAACTTTCAAAGACAGTAAATCATCCTGCAAAAAAGGACAGAAAAAACACTCACTATGCTGGCCTATATCACAGCAATGAAACCTTCCTAGAGAAACTGCAAAACATTGGAACATAATGAGAAAAGTCATTAAAAACATTATGTTTCACGAAATTGCTGGGAATTGATTTCAAAGCTACTTCTTCTTCTTCTTCTTTTTCTTCTTCTTCTTCTTCTTTTTTTTTTTTTTTTTTTTGGTGGTACTGGGGATTGAACTCAGGACCCTATGCTTGCCAGGCAAGCACTTATTCTACTGAGCTATCTCCCTAGCCCTCAAAGCTTCTATTTAGGAACACAATCTCCTTTTCCCGCCATGAACAAAATCCTCTCTAGGACCCTAAATAAAAGCTGTTCCACATAATGTTGACTATTTCTCTTCCAGGTGATCTCACAAGAGAATGGAATCTTAGGGTTCTGACACATAGTGTGTAAAGTACTTGCTGGATCATTACAAAGACAGTCTATTTTGTTGTTGTTAATGCTTGCTAAGTATGTGCTCCATCACTGAGGCATATTATCAGACAAATGCGTTTCCATTTACACATACTGCAAACAAAGGAATTTCTTTGTTCCCTTCTTGGATTTCAGAACTTTGCCTGCAGATAAAGCAGATACTTAAACCCAATTAAAGATGCAGGCTATACTGCTCTTCTTTTCCTTTTTCAGCCCATAGCTACCATGAGAGCCAGTGATGCTCATTAATCATCATGGTTTGGTTTTCCATACTGAAGCACATCATAAGGAAAATCAAGAATGCCCTTATTAAGACTATGCCTTGGCGTTAGGAGTTCTTTGGTTTTAGATCATTACACTTTCAGCACACTATGGGAAACTTTGGAAAAAGTAAGTCATTTAGTGTAGAGTTTTTAGTGAGAGTGAAAAAGAAAAGAGATGAAATTGTAAGTATCAACATGTACCACTAATAAACCCTTTAAGGAAAACCTTGAATGGCAACTGGGAACATTTCCAAATATATCAAACACACCCAAACAAATTATTTCAGAAGAAGGTGGTTTGGGAAGCAGCGTCAAGATAAGCACCAGTCTATTTCTAAATACTCCCAGAAAACAAACAAGGAAACATCTACTGCAGGGGCAGTGATAACACATTTCTGACTGAAGAAAGTAAAGAGGAGGAGAGGGAGAACCTAAAAATATTTTTAAAATATATTAGACAATAATTGAACATTCCTGACTGGCTACTATCTTACTCCTCCAACTCCGGGCTGATCCACTTACAACAGTCATGTAATGCAACATTCGACCGTCGACTCGACCTTCATCAAACTGTGTCTTATACTGGGGAAGGCCAATATCATCCAGCCATCCTAAAAGGGACAAAGTAGCATCATTATCATGCCACAAAACACCTTTTGTGATGAAAAAGATTGTGATATTTATTATTATTATTAATAATAAAACCTTCTTACTAGTCACCCAGTTGAAATCCAGCTTTCCATGATTGGTTTCTTCTTCAGATCCCAGTGCTTGCAATGCCAGCTGGAGTTTCTTTCGATGAAGTGAATGCTTGATTCCAAGTTCCTGATGTTATAAACCAAAATTTTGACCTTATAATTCTATCTGTATGGGCTAGGTGCACTGGCAAAAAAAAAAAAAAAAGAAGCTCCTCCAAAATGAAACTAGCATTAAACACCCAACTCTACCTTAAATTAGAAATATTAACAGAGGCTTTAAAGTGCTACTGAATAAGATATCTCTAGAGATTCAAGACCACCACAATTTGTTCAGTGGTGTGTTAGATACTCTTAAGTGATTCATTTTCTTTGTAAGAGAGAACTTAGTACGCACAGCATTATGCATAGTACGCATAATAAGAATTTTGTTCTTATTTTATACAAAATGTTAAATGACTGGGACATAATTTTCCATTTTCAAAATAAAATTAAATGTAATTTTAGTTTTTAATGTATCTTGAAATATAATTTTACATTGAAATATAACTCAATAATGTCATACAATGACTGAGAAACATGAACTTAAGGTTTATTACTATAGCTATCTAATTATTCATTAAAATGTTTAGTGACTCAAGTATTCCATAAAAAAGTCATCAAGATGAAGCCCTTCCTTTCAAATGCATAAGGTGAAATAAGCAACAGTTGAAAACTCTTCTAAGAGTCTTTGACAGTGACTCTATCCATGCCCTTTTCTAAAATAAAACACAATCTTACACACACACACACACACACACTTTTTTTTTTTTAACTGGGGATCAAATTCAGGACCTTGTGCTTGCCAGGCAGGCACTTATGCCACTGACCCATCTCCCCAGCCCCCTACATTCATATTTTATTTCTCTTAGTATTTTGTAAATGAAGAAGCAGTCACCTTCTCTAAATCTTGTTGAGAAGCCTGCAAAAGTGTCTGGCCAGACGCAATCCAGTGCTTGCCAGAATTCAGGTAGGATCCCAACCCTTGCTCCACCAGCCAAGTACAAACTTGCTCCTTGGTCCATTTGGCAAAAGGCATATCCAAGTCACTATAGGAATACAAATAACCACATGAGAAACAATTTAATCTATGGCTGATTATTAGTGTTGAACAACTGTACATTTAGTAGACATGGAAATTCCCTGACAAATACACATTTGCCCACGAAAAGTTTAATTTTTAATGCATATTTACAGGAGGAAATACTAGGGTTTAAAGTTATGTTTAAATAACACTGTCCTTGTCTCAAAAGAAATTGCAAAAGACTCAGAGCAAAAATGTGTCATGTACCTGTGCTAACTACACATGAGGAATGCAAACAGTATGTACTGCAAATATGTACCAAAGAAAACGAAGGGCCATCAAGTGATGGGTGGAGAAGGGGAGGGACAGGAGGTGAAAAAAGGAACTGAGATGTATTACGTGCCTGTATCAACTCCTCACAAGGAATGTAAGCAGTGTGTAGCACACAGA
The DNA here is from genome assembly GCA_004027165.1 of Ctenomys sociabilis. Lineage (NCBI taxonomy): Eukaryota > Metazoa > Chordata > Mammalia > Rodentia > Ctenomyidae > Ctenomys > Ctenomys sociabilis. The sequence continues at coordinate 36,325 of PVKA01016619.1, read as the reverse complement.
TGTAGTAATACATATGTAAATCTAAAAATACTAAATAAAAATAAAATATAATAAAAATATGTTATATAGAAAAACATCAAGTTGAACCAATATCTGAACCAATTTCAATTAATGTGGCTGAAAGATTATAGATTCTCAAATCCAAAACACCCAGTAGCACTGAAAGAAACTCAAATCTTCCTTGAAATTACTTTGGCAAAACTATGGCTTCTTAGAGTTGATAAAAATCAATGAAAAGAGGACAATGTGCTCTAAAATGTAGGGAAGAGCAATTAAAAACAATTTTTGTTTTCTTTCAATTAGATGCACAGATACTATTTGATCTGACATGAAAAATAAATGTGAGGAAGAACACAATTCTTCTCTCTTATAGCATAGGGAATGTACAAAGAGAACATATGGCAAATAAGAACATTCAGTATTTGAAGAAGGCTTCTTTTTATTTGGAGAAGACTCTTCCTTGATGGAAGCTACATTTAGTGTTCCACCTGTGTGGGAAGGACTGTGTTGGGAAGGGTTCAGCCCATTATATTTTATCAGATTTAGTATCGATACTTTGCACTGTATGTTTGCCAGCCCCACCCATTTATGCTCAGTAGATAAGCTCCATGCATTGATAATGTATAGGAAAAGATATAGTCTTAATAGGGAAAATATTACATCTAAGTACTGATAGAATTTATGTCTTTCACTGCTTTCAGACTCCATAATCTAATTATTTGCCAACTACTTAACATATGATGAGCCATTTAATCTTTAATAATTGCCTTTGGGGATAGGTACATACTAATTATGATGTCAATGACAGTATAAAGTTTGATGAGAAACCAAACCCAGGGCCGGGAGATAGCTCAGTATTGAATAAGCACCTGCCTGACAAGCACAGGGTTCTGAATTCAATCCCTAGTACCAGGGGTACGGGGAGGTAGGGAGGAGGAGCTGGGGGATCAAATCCAAGCAGTCTCTCTAGAATCCACATTTTTGTGGTTTTTCTGTGTGGTGCGAGAGATTGAATGAATGCAGGATAGTGCTTATATATTCCAGGCAAGTGCTCTCCCACTGAGCTACAACACCAGACCCTAGGACCTGCTCTGAGCCAGTATGTAATCCCACCTCTCTAAGGCTATCCTTTTTTTGTTGTTGTTGGTTGAACTGAGGATTGAACTCAGGCCCTTGAGCTTGCCAGGCAAGTGCTTATTCTACTGAGCTATTTCTCTGGCCCCAGGCTGTGCTTTTGAATATTTAATTGCTACCTATGTAAAGTTTAAGTCCTAATGTCATCATAGTACAGATGTTGCTGACACCGACACTTTAGCTCTGGCTCTGCTCCTAGCTCACCAGTGCTGTTTCTGTGCAGTTACAATTAACTACTGACAAACTGCACCCCTCTAAAATAGGATGGGCCCTTTTCTTAGGCATGGCAGTTATGCCACGACTTTACCTAACTCAATGACAGTACCAACACTTCAGGTATTCACAATGCCTTGATACTTGAGTAGAGATGCTGACGTCCATTCACTCAATTGTTTTTACCTGTTAGTCTGTCCCAGATCACGAGACCAGCCCAGTCGAGGACCTGCAGTTGCCCTTGTCCCACCTCTTTTGAATTCAGGCTCAGACATATCTTCTGGATTAAATGTAGTTGACTGACTTCTCCTCAGTCTGAAAAAGACACATTACATATGGTCATGATTAAATCTGAGGAAGCCTTAGACTTTAAAATTAACCAGAATGTTTTAAACTGTTATATACATTTCAGTTATTTTTCTTTGTATATAGTTAATATAGATATGTGAATTCAAATTCAAGACCCAGTGAAATTATTGGATCCCAAGTCATAATTTTCCTTCTATAAGAGAACACAAAAGCCTTACAATTTTATACCCATTTTTTGCCGATTTTCCTCTTGTCCCTATATTTGATTAACATGCAACACAAAACTGACTCTACTTGTATACTTCTTTTTTTTTTTTTTTGGTGGAACCGGGGATTGAACTCAGGCCTTGTGCTTGCCAGGCAAGCACTTATTCTACTGAGACATCTCCCTAGCCCGGAACCAGTGTGATTTTTTTTTTCTTTTAAATTTTTATTTTTAGGGAAAGGTCTACAGGGTGTTTCAGGTCTCACTACTAGATTGGACTTGTAGTGATCTGCCTGTTTACAGCCTCCCAAGAACTGAGATTACAGGCGTGCACCACTACACCCAGTCTCAATTGCTGTTGAGCACCTCAGGGCTGGAGCCAGCACAGCAGGGTGGGGGATCGAACCCTGGCCTCTGTGTCTTCTTGCAGGCGCTTTAATCTACTGAGTTATTGGTACTTGTATACTCTTTTACTTACTTTCCAAAGAGTCTCATGATACCTCTGGATTTCTTTTTGGAATCTGGAGATAGTGGAGACATCTGAAAGGTAATGTTTCCTTGTGGATCTCTGGGCTGAGAAGATGCACCAGCTACATTTAGGTGCTCTGCTGTCTCCTTTTCTGTTTCAGCTATTCCAAGACAGAATAAAGACTTGGTGAATTTTAAGCATATGAAATGAACATGATCAAATTTTAACCTTAAGTTTTGCAACTGTTAAGAATTCTTACGGCTGGGGAGATGGCTCAGTAGAATAAGCGCTTCCCTAGCAAGTGCAAGGGCCTGAGTTCAATCCTCAGTTCTGCCCCCCCCCAATAATAATTCTTCTGTTGGTCCAAAATTCAGTGATTTATAGAAAATGCACTGTAAATATGAAAAATGGAATGTAAATGTATATTCTAATCTAGTTGGTCAATAAAAACCATTGAAATCATTATTTTTTTGAAATTAAACTTGTAATAGGACAGCCACATTGTTTTCTTGTGATCTGATTTCATAATGAAATGACTCTCAGTCTAGCTCTACTGCTTGGTACTGCTGAGTATCTCCTACTATCTGTAAAATCACCATCTCCCTTCATTTTTGACATTCTCCTAGATCTGTTGACAGTTTCTTTCTGGGTGTGGAAAGCCCCCACCCACATTCTACCCAAGGATCATAAAGATCTTTTAAAAAGCACACCTGCCAGTGCAAAATGATGGCTCTACTCATTTCAATGAGGTGATACCAAAATCTCTGGGCATAGGCTGGGGAGAGGGCTCAGTGGAATAAGCACTTCCCTGGCAAGCACAAGGGCCCGAGTTCAATCCCTGGTTCCACCAAAAGAAAAAAAAAAAACTCTGGGCCTAATCTCACTTCTTAGTCTTATATCTGAATGTCTGTCATACTGTCAATTCAATGTGCTGGGCCATCCTAGACTCAACTAAACCATCCAATTTCTCTGAATGTCTCTTATGAATATCAAATTATTTTGATATTTAGTTAGCATTAAGTAATACTATCCCTGTTATTTTAGTTCAAACTGTGTCATTTGTTACTACTTATTTTCCTTTGGCATTCTGAGAAATCTGTAATCAAGTATTAGTATTTGAGAAATTTATTCTCTAACTTATTATTTCCTACACATTGGGAAAGCAATAAACTGGTTAAGTATAACTTTTTTTCTTGACATAAAGAAAACATTCCACACCTGCCACTGCTAGATCCCCAAGGATGAACTATTTTAGATCTCTGTGGCTTCCTCAATATAAGCATTTACCAAGATGTGCAAATACATTATGAACAGTACTTTAGCAAAATATACCGGCTGTAGAAGTTCACTTTTCTATGAAGCAGGGCTGTGATTATAGATTACAATAAGCAGCATTTGCCTTTAAGCACTGACAACACAGTTCTTGTAAGAAAGATGCAGAAAATTATTTGAAATAGCTGTCTGAAAAGGTCAGTTTATGCATCCAGCATTTATTCCAGACATTTAAGGTTACAGAGAAGAGGACGTCATTTTTGCAGGTTCATGTGAGTAGATAGGTGGGTACTTCTGTATGGTGACAGCACCTATTAGGACAATGTAAGGTATTCTACCCATCCCATTCACAGGCAACAACCAAAATGGGTATGGGTGCCCCTGAAAATGTTGCACAGGTCACTTTCATTTATGAAAAAAAATCATTGGGTTTTCTCTGGAGGATACCTTTTCTTTCTGTACATTATAAGCAAAAACAAAGTGACTTCCCTCTCTCAAAAAATCATTTTAGGGGTAACTTCTCTGATAATATATAATGTAACCTCTGTTGTAACTAAATATTATCTCAATCTGCAAAGCAATAAAATGTCAGAAGTCTATTCCCTGAATACAAGGTATGTCTAAAGCTATCATTTTCGGTGTTCTCCAACTTCCTTACCTGACTAGAAATGTTTCTTTTTGGAAGTTAGGAAAAATGTACTCAAGGAGAAGGGACCCTAAGGGTCTGAAAGTTAGTGTGTGATGATATGTACAACAAAGGCAGAGCTGAGAGATACAATGCCAGAACATTCCTGCTCTGTCCTCTGTAGACTCCCAGGACTTCTAGGGCCTCTAAGAGTTACTCATGAGATGTCAACAGCACTGGTTAAAATAGCATATAGTCTTGGAAACAAAGGCTCTATGGAGCCCTTTTTTTAGTAGATGATGAAAAGAACATTTTGGAATAGAGAACTACATTTTCTAAGTGCTTTCAGCTTGCTTTTTAAAGATCATAGAGGACAAGCGCAGGATTAGATGAGCATGGAGCACAGTACTAGTGAAGGCTGGCATGCAGGGTACAATACCTAGGGTGGGTGCACTGGCACTTCGTTTACGATCTTCAGATATCCCAACAATGCACACAATCACATGCAGCCCAATGGAGAGAACAAAATGGGATGACAATGAAACACAGATCAGAAACTCCTCCTCAAGAAATACACATAGTGGAGGAAAGGAAGGCACTGTGCTCCTGAAGCTACACAGACTCCACCAGGGCTGTCCACAAGGGCTTAACTTAGGCACTATCAAAGTAGATGGGAAATTGTCTATAGTTGAGTCAGGGAATCACAGCTTTAGGTCTTTCCACTCTTTACACCACAGGACAGAGTTTGACAAAGCTAATGATCTTCACAGTGCTAAATTAAATCTACTGAAGCCTTTTTCTTACTTTTCAACCAAGTCATTCACCTTCATATCTGAGAAAAATAAATGTATACCTAAGTGAACAAGGGAAGGTTCATCTTTTCCCTTTTTTCTGAAAGGTCAGGAGACACGTACCCAAGTTTGGTGCACTTGCTGTTCTCTTGTTATTTTTGATTTTAAAAAAGCCTCGACCAAAGGAAGATCTGGCTTTTCTGGTGCCAAAAGCATTGTCATCTACAGAGACTTCATGTTCAGGAGCTTTGGAAGGGAGGCTACCAAACGTGCTGGTTCCTTCTCGAGCTTTATCCTGAGAGAAGGTGACAATGTTGTAGCAGAGGATTAATGTGCATAGTCTCAGGATACCAATGTCCACACTAAACACTAGATCATATTACACACATAACTTTGTTTAAAAGAATAACTGTTGTAACATATTATCACCCCTGAATATCATCCTGTAAGTTAAAAAAAATCCATTCTGAAAGCTGCTTCAAAAAAACCAGCAACAACACAAACATATCCATCATTAATCTATAATCTCTGTATTAAGGAATTTATTTAAGATAGAAACTTGCAAATTTTATTTGCCACATTCCTCAACTGACATAGACTAAAAATAAAAGATAGCTAGTAAAAGCAGATTTCTCACTTTCTAAGAATTATGATACAGAACTGCAATACAATTAATGTTTTTTTGGGGGCTGGCTTAGCCTAAGGTCCTGAGGGTGGGGCTGGTGCAGCATGAGATGATGGGGATCAATCCTCAGTCCCCTGCACCTGCCTAAGTTTGCCTAAGCAGGTGTTTTAGACCACTGAACTATCTTGCTGGCCCCCAATTCACATTCTTGTATCATCACTACATTGGAAATGTAATATAAAGCAGGCCTAGGCCCAAGGTTTTATATTTGTACGATAAGGACATTCTGCTCCAGTTATTGTAAACATTCTTCTAAAAAATAATATGAAGGTACAATAAGCAGCTATGTATTTTGGTTATGTGAATTAGCAATTATAAGGTTATATTGTTTTACTATTACCCAAAGATAGTTTTCAAAAAATTTTTATTTATTTGGTACAGGATCTCACTATACAGGTTGGATTTATAGTGATCCTCCTGTTGTAGCATCACCAGTGCTGGGATTACAGGTGTGTACCACCATGCCTGGTATTGGTGGCTGTTTCAGTGGCCAGCTTCTTTCTTCGAATCCAGGTACTTGTGCTTACCTAGGCAGGCACTTAAGACAGCTGAGCTATTCTGTGGCCCCAGATAGTTCTGACTGCATGTCCTCATTTCTCTAATATCTCTTGCTTTTTTTTTTTTTTTTTTTTTTTTGAGACACAACCCTGCTATGTAGTTCAGGAGGCATTGAACTCACTATATAGCCTAGGCTGGCCCCAAACTTATTATGGTGATCCTTCTGCTTCAGTCTCCTCCTGCTTGCTAGGATTATAGGCATGTGCCACCATGCCCAACTTTCTCTTTTTTTCTGTTTTTCTTCCCAGAGGGTAAGAAAAAAGTGAGGGGAAACATTTAGAGTAGTGATTTTACTCTAAATACTTACTGCTCACAGTAACTAAAAGTTGATAATATAGTGTTTTTAATAACTTTGTTTCAACAATGATGTCTAAATCCTTTAACCATTTACTAAGCTGATGAAACAAAAAGGACCCTAATAATAGTTATCTCCAGCATTTCTGGTTCTTTCCATGTATGATACAAAGGCTGAAAGATGACAGTCAAAAAGACTGTGCTTTAAAGTAGTCTGTGTACCTGACTAGAACTTTTTCAGGGTCATGAATAAAAGTCATGGGAAAAAATGTGCAGATGAGCTCTTTAAAAATACCAATGTAGGGCTGGAGAGATAGCTCAGTAGAATAAGTGCTTGCCTGGTAAGTGCAGGTCCTGAGTTCAATCCTGGATACCAAAAAACAAAACAAACAAACAAAAAAACAAGGTAAGAGACTGGGCGTGGTGGTGCGAGCCTATAATCCCAGCTCTACGGAGCCTGTAAACAGGTGGATCATTAGGAGTCCAATCTAGAGTGAAACCCTGTAGACCCCTCCCTAAAATACAAAAAACAAACAAACAAACAAAAAACAAAACAAACAAACAAAAACTTCATGAAAATATCAAGGTATTTGCCTCCTATGGACAACAGTTACACGAAATAAACTACAGTCATCTACAGTAAGGAAGGCTCTTGGTGAAGCCTAGGGAACCTGTTAACAGTCATTTAGAACATCATACAGCATGATTGTGGGGTCACAGTTTTCTGTTTTTTAATAACTGATTCAGATGAAACTGACATAACAAAATTAACTATTTTTAAGTTTTTATTTATTTGTTTGATACAGGATCTCACTATGCAGCTCTGTTTTCCTGTCTCAGTCTCCCCAGCACTAGGATTACAGGTAAGTGCTACCACAACCAGTTTAGGGGCATGGATTCTGGGGCTGGCATGGCATGCAGTACTGGGAATTGAAGCTTGTCAGACAGGCACTTAGACTGCTGAGCTATCTCCCCAGGCCCAAAATTAACTATTTAGACAATTCAGTGGCATTTATTACATCCATAATGTTATGCAACTACTCCCTCTATCTAGTTCCAGAGTGTCTGTATTATTCTAAAGCAAAACCCACACTGTTATACATTATTTCCTCACCCCACTGGCAACCACCAGTCTAGATTCTCTATGGACTTCCCAACTTTGGAAAGACATGCAGTTGTGTAATATGTGACTTTTATGTTTTGTTTCTCTGATTTAGCATAATGTTTTGATGGGTCTGAAACTTTTGGACTCCTGGAGATATTTAAACTATTTACATGTAATGGAAGTAAAAAAATCCTTTTATAGTGTAATCTGGATATTAAAGTTACCTCTAAAGTATTCTGAATGGACTCCTTTTCCTGTTCAAAACAATATTTAAGGTTTTTACAGGACTCCTTTGTATGCTCAGAATTTGTCATATTTTACTACCATAAGAAAAAATTTACATTATTTCTAAGCTACAAATCACAATCTCACTTATTTCCTACTTCATTTTTGTTTTATTAAAGCCTCCATTTTTGCTGTTCACTTTTTTTCCCCAGTACTGGGAATCAAACTCAGGACCTTGTACTGAGCTATCTCTCTGGCCCTCCATTCTTATATATACATAATATTTTCAATGTTTTATATTTACACTTAATTATTTATCATTAACCATAGCATGGTAACTAATAACTTTTCATTAAAGAAACCACAGACTCTTTATGAGTTTTATTAACAAAACGGGAAAAGTGGAAGATTCTTAAATATATCTTTCTTAGGTTAAAAAAGAAAAACACAGAACCAACCCCATCTGATGTCTCTTTCTTCAGATTGCCCAGGCTGCTGGATTTTTGCAAACTTGAAGTTCTAAAAATAATGATAATTAGGATTAATAATAAGTGACTCTGATGCATCTGTTTTTAAGTGTAGCATCTAAGAAAGAAACTAAATTGCATGTGGGTTGAATCCTGGCACTAAAAGAAAAATCTGAAATCACACAGTCACTTATGTGCTTAACTAAATTATAATACTTAGTTTTTTTAAAAGTAAGGGTGGTTAATTGTCCTGCCAATAACTTAACTCACATGTTAGAGTAATTGGAAAAACACTTAGGACTATCCCTGTGATGTCAATATTTGAAACTGAACCGGTGTTTTTCATGGACTACTGGCATATCTTTCCACACTTTTTCATATTTAAATATTTTTAAGTATAAAATGTTTTTATATTCTTTATATCTACTTATAATTAAAATAAATAATAAAGGTTTTACTTTTTAATTCATAGACATCTGAGTCTCAATCTGGTAAAACAATTCGTTTTATAGTTATGACCATGCACAATTGTGGAATTCCTATTGTTGCCCATAATCATTCATATCCAGAGTTATATATAGATCCTGAGACAGTCATAGTGAAAAACTGAAGCCAGGACTATGTGACCAATTTTAAAAAAGAGAAGAAGGTTGGCGATATAGCTCAGTGGTAAAGCACATGTTTAGCATATTCAAGGCCCTGGATTTAATCTATAGCAACACAAGAGACAGTAGTAGATGATAAATAATAAGTGATAAATATACAAACATCTAGAGAAGATTTGTCCTATATTTCTATTTTATAAATTGCTAGAAAATGACCACCATTAAATAAAGTAAAAAACATAGTAAAAAAAAGAAATGATCTCATCTTTGAGTACTACTCTGAAGAGTTTCCTAATTTTAACCAGACTTTAACTTGGATAGACATTTAAAATATATCAGTTTATTAATTTAAAAGTAAAGAAAAAAACTCCAACAAATTTCACCCATCATAATTCTCTGGGATTCTTTCTGTTGGAATAAAAAATGTAATCAAGCTGGGTGTGGTGACACACAGCCTCTAATTTCCCAACGCTCTAGGAGGATGAGGCAAAAATGAGAAAAATTCCAGCCCTGCCTGGGGAATTTAGGGAGACCTTGTCTTGAAATTAAAAAAAAAGAAAAAAAGATGGATGTAGTTCAGTGAGGAGGCCCTAGGTTCAATCTCAACACAATTAAAAATATATATATATATCACATACATGTACACCAGTACAGAAATGAAGTAAAGGCACTGAAATTCAAGTGAAAACCTGATGAAATAAGGCTAAAGATCTGTAAATACTTGGTATGAGACAACAGTGTTTTTTGGGTTTTTTTTTTGTCTTTTTGAGACAGGGTCTCACTATGCAATTCAAGCTGGCCTTAAGCTCACTCTGTAGCTCAGGCTGGTCTCGAACTCACAACAATCCTCCTGCCTCAGCCTCCCCAGTGCTGGGATTACAGGCATGCGCCACCACGCCCGGCTTGTTTTTTGTTTTTTTTTGGGGGGGTAAACTTACAACTCTCAACTCTCACCCAATCATCTCAATTGCATCATAAAATTGCATTATTAATTACTTTAATAGCTTTGGTCATTGACTCTTCATATTGATTACTGCTAGTGAAAAAGACTTTTTTTCAAGCTGTAATCATACTTTTTGTACTCAATAATACATAACTTACAAAATACTATCACCCAGCTGGGTTTCAACAGCAGCACCAAGGATTATTTTTCCATCACTAAAATGTTAAAAAAGAAAAGGATACTTATTAACATCATGAATAAAAGATCATACAGATAGCTCCTTGACTTACAATGCTGTTCACGTTTCTTTAAACCCAACTTTAATTGAAAATATCACTAAGTCAAAAAATACACTCAATATGAGGTGCAATCACAAAGTATAGTGAATGTCAAAATTAAAAATAATTATTGCAGTAAAAGACACGCTAGCATTAATTCCCCTCAAAATACTCACACTTGCTTCTAACAATACATTCCATCATCCTTGCCACCTGCTAAAGCAGTTCTAGAAGTTGTCTTCTGCACTTTTAGTTATGTTCTTATAGATAACTTGAAGTCTTGAACTGACTTGAAAATGTCTGGTCATTCTGCTCTCAGGGAAGAGCTAAAAGTGGCATGGTGCTAGAACCATTTAATAAAGAAGATGTGAACATACAGAAATGTTTTTAATATGAGAGAAATTGTCATAAGTGTTTTGAATTGATTGAGAACATTGAGGCAGACAATACAGTTCAATTAAGGACACTCACAAAAAAGGACTTCCAGAACTACTTCAGAAAGTAGAAAGAATGTATGTATTCAAAGCAAGGAGAAATATTTTGAGAAGGATTAGTTTTAAAATGTGTCTTTTACTATAATAACTTTCAAATTTATGTATTTGTCAGATTTTTTCTAATCACCAAATAATATCTTTTAGCCTATTTACCTTATATATATTTAGAATGCTTATACTAGGCTATAGTTGGGCAAAATTATCTAACACAAAGCTTATGTTCTAATGAAGTATTGAGTATCTCAAGTAGCTTATTAAATATTATGCTGAAAATAAAAAAACTGACACCAATGTAAGGTTGAAAATTGCTATATTTAACCACTATAGGTGGCACTACATATATTTTAAGTAAATAGAATTGCCAAAACCAAAAAACATGTGCAAAGGAAGCTATTTATTTCTATTATTTAAAATGTTATTTATTTGCCCTAAAGTAAGATCAGGCCTTAATTTGGAAACATGTTGTTAAAAAAAAATCTATTTGCCTATAAACTACTATATAGCTTTTCTATTTCATTCATGGTCATCTTCCAAACAGCTTTGTGGCACACAGCTATGACTACCACGCTACTACCTTTGATAGCCACTTATGACTTAGGAAGTAAATCCAAGTTCTTTGAAACCCCTTTCTAACCTGGCTACCTTTCCTCCCCAGGCTCAGATCCCATTACATCCTGCTTCATACAGCGTACTGCAAGAATATACAATGATCACAGGTTCCCATGCACATGCCTTCTTGTTTCTTGTTTTCAGTTAGAAGCTCTGTCTGTGAGTAAAACAAAGTACTTTTCTTTTGGTTATTTGACTTTCTGAACATTTATATTGTAGTGTTAGACTGTAAATAACATACTTCTCTTCAAATGAAGTCTCTGGCTTAGAAGGCAACTTTGAGTTTTCAGCAGTTTCCACGCCTATGGATGCTGGCAGTAATGAAGGGATTGAAACTTGCAAGATGCTGGTGTGGAACTGTAATACAATTACAAAATAAAACACACACACACATACACACAAATCAAAACCCCACATGAACACAGAACAAGCAAAACACAAAATAAATATAAATAAAAGATACTTGTCTTATGGGGTGCAGTGATTTAACACTAAAGCTGAGTATAGTACTTTGTTAAGGAAGCATTATTTTATTTAATTTCTACCATTAGTCTAGTATGAAACACTGGTCTGATTAGTTAATTGTTATGTTCTGTGTGAAAAAGCTGACTATTTTCAATTAACAGGAAAGACAAAAATGTAATTAAAAACAATTTCAAAGTACTTTGTAGTTAAAACTTGAAACATTTTGTTTACTGATAATATTACAGCAACAAATGAAATGCTCAACACACTTTTTTCTAAATGTTCTGTGCATTATAGGTTGGGATTCTGTGAAGGAATTTTAGTGTTTGAGGTTTCAATAATTTATGACAACTGGAGAACAGCTGAACTGTGGTTCATGAATAATAAATCAAATACTTTAAAACACATTCATTACGAAAATGATCAGAAAGTAAATTACAAGTCAACTGATCAGAGACAACTCCTCACTTCTGAACTTGAGCCAGGTGAGAACTCATATCAGTGAACACTTTTTTTTTGGTGGGGTGGTGGTGGTGGTGGATTGAATCCAGCATCTTCACATTGAGCTATATCCTCCATTCTTAAAAGAATAAAAAAAGTAAAAAAAACATTATTGGGAGACAGGTCTTGCTAAATTGCTCAGGCTGGGCCTGAACTTTTGACCCTCTTGTCTCGGCCTCCTGGAGTGCTGGGGTCACAGGTGTGAGCCACCATGGTGGAATCAGCGAGCTACCTTCTGTGTGCCAACCAATTAGCAGCAGTCCTAACTAATAACTATACCCCTGCAACGACAGTCAGCTTACTCCTGCCGGCCTGAGCTCCAGGCACCCTAAAAATTGCATATAACCAACTGGAGGACAACATGCTTGCTAACAAAGATTATTTAGTTAAGCAGGTAATGCATTTAACTTTGTGATTTTTGTTTCATTTACCGAGTAGTCATTTCTTCCTCAGATACTGTACAAATTTATAAATGGGAGGTAGTTCAACATAGGCAAGACTATGGGGTCAGTCCCTGGCACTCCTCCCCACAAGCCAACAGAAGGACATCAAATATGAAAGCACCAGAAATGTGAAACCTTATTATGAAACAGGATATATTTTAAGTTTTCTCAGCTTTCATCTTATAATAATTAATCCTGGACAGCTCAGTCATAATGCCTGTTTGCCAAAGTTCACACATCTTTTTGGATTTCTAGTTATGGGGAAAAAATAGCTATATTAAAAGACAGACCCATTTTCTTGATTTCTTTTTTTTTTTGAAGCTTTAATAAAGCTTCATTTCTACCTCCCATCTTAGTTCTGGCTTTTCTTTAAAAGTGCAGCTGAACTCTTTCACTTCTCATCAAATTGTTTCTATTCAAAAGTATAAACCTATCATTAAATTGGAATTTACACAGGAAGAAGTCTCTTAAGGATATGAGACTATCTGCATGTGTCCTTGTGCATGCAGCACCAGCTGTCAAATGTTTTCCCCTTTTTACAAATGTCAATGCATTTTTATTTTTTTCTATTTTAGGGAAAGTTCTACAGGGTGTTCAGGGTCTCACTACTAGATCAGACTCCTAGTGATCCGCCTGTTTACAGCCTCCCAAGAACTGGGATTACAGGTGCCACCAACACACCTGTTCTCAGTTGCCATCTCAGCATGTCCTGGGGGTGGGGCTGGCACAGATTGAGCTCCCGGCCCCTGTGCCTGCTTACAGGTGAGCTGTTTGGCCTGCCCTTCCATTTGTAGTTTCTCTATACAGTAATTTAGAGTAAAACTAAGACACTGGCTTTAGGGCAAAGGTCAAACACAATGCCAGGAAATCATGTAGTTCTCAGGGAGTTCAGAGTATGCCTGTAAAATCATTTGTTCTGGGGTTTTTAAGACTGCCCCTGAATTCATTATCTGACCTAAAACTCAAAGTAATCTTACTTTTATAACTTCTGGAGTACTAGGATGTTAATCCTTTGTTTAGACAGCAGAAAGACTGAGTAACAGTCTGAGTAATACTGTTACAAATGAGCCTTTATTTATGTATTTATTTATTGCAGAACCAGGGATTGAACTCAGGCCCTTGTGCTTGCTAGGAAAGCGCTCATTCCACTGAGCCATCTCCTCGGCCCCTACAATGAGCCTTTAAAAAGACTGAAAATAAGTGGCTGTGGTCTTACAGGGAACCTAAGGCCAGGAAAAGCTTACTGTAAAGATCTGTACAGACATGCTCTTATCTAATGTAGTATAACACACTGGGATTCATATGAAATTTCAAATGCTTAAAATATTAACCAAATCAAGTACAAAACAGAGGTAGTTCAAAATGAAAAGATGGATTTGAACCTCTATGGCATCTTTACAGGCACAAAGCTGAGGAAAATATTCATCTGAAATAATAGGAAGTGCACAGTGTGCTAGGACCCTTGTAAAGGAGCTGGCAATGGAGCCTAGCTCTGTCCAGGAATTGCTACAATCTAGGGGCACTTGAGAGTATTCAATTTTCCTTTTTCTTTACTGCCTGTTGCAGTTACATGGTACCATTCCCAGAGCTGGATATGGGAGATGGATACTATATCCTTTAATTCTCCAGCTCTTTAAACTGATTGGAATGATAGCCAAGAAACTGTGCCTAACAAATTACGCTTGAGAAACTTCACAACATTTTGTTCTGAACTGGATGACTGGCTCTTAGGAGGTTGGTGGCTCACTGGAATAAAATTTTGGGGTCTTTGGAGAAGAGCTGATTATGTTTTTCATGGGACATGGAGGTAAACTGCTGCAGCCAAAGGATGGAGTGGCAGATCAAGTTTTCCAAATATGGTTGTGTGGATATATTCCACTGCTCAGTTTCTTACAATGCAATGCAGCCATTTGTTCATTCAGAGGTAGGGTCCATGCCCCTCTCATTGAATCTGGATCTGGCTATGACCAGAGAAGAAGGGATGTTATGTGACTTCTGGCATAAGGCTAAAGAATGCCTGTCCTTTTGGACAGTCTGACACAATATAAATAAGTGTTAGACTTATTTATAAGCCAGGAGGAATTCTACTTAGTCATCTTTTGGAGCCTCCACCAGAAATGACATATATATATATATATATATATATATATATATATATATATATATATATATACACACACATTTTTTTTCCCCGGAACCGGGGATTGAACTCAGGCCCTTGTGCTTGTCAGGGAAGCTCTTATTCCACTGAGCCATCTCCCTGGCCCCCCAAATATACTTACTTATATAATTCTCCCTTTATCCCCATTTGATTTTCCTTTACTACTTCTTCTTTTTCTTTTTTGTGGTACCAGGGATCGAATGCAAGATCTTGTGCTTACCAGGCAGGTGCTTATGCCACTGAGCTAGCTCCCTGCCCTTATTTATTCTTTAATAAATAGATTATCATCTTGTATTTAAGATACATGCTGTCAGAGGATTTATGTTTTTCCTGAAAAAACTTTTGGTTTTGAAAACATCTAGCTATGTTTCCAGGATGATATTGAATTCTTGGATTTAACTGCTCTTTCTCCTAAGCCTCCCAAGTAGCTGAGAGCATAGGTGCATACCACCACCCTGCCCAGCTTTCCTGGAATTTTGACATTGCCCAAAGCATCTGTTAGAGTGAGAGAGAATGCACATTTACAAAAGCAGAATGGGAGTAAGTGAGGGCAAGACCTGGAGGACACAAAAACTGTCAGAACCAGATAGAAACAGAAAAAAAGTGTATTCATATTATTAATGGTGTTTGTACTTTCAATGACATAGACTCATCAACAAGAAGAATATACTGACATTCTGTACATACCTCTTCTGGAATACTTGTGTCAAATGGATCATGGCTGGGAGACTCCATTACTGGAGAAGTCAATGGACTTTTCTCCTGATCATTAAAGCACTGAGAATCCAACAAAGTGGGGATAGAACTGGAATTGAGCAAATCTTCATATTTACCATCTTTGTCTAGAATACAATAAAGCAAAAAGAAGACAACAGTTTTTTTAAATGTTTCTCTTCTGGAGGAAAAATAAGAATTGTAATTACATAATCCTAGCACTTAGAAAGTTGAGACAGGAGGATCATTTTGAGCTTGAAGCCAGCGTGAATTACATAGTGAGACCCTGTACCAAAAAAGCCCAAAACCAAACCAAACCAAAAAAACCCCAAATATTTTCTTTTATGGAGAGAGTAGTTGGTGCTAGAAATTGAGCCCAGGGCCTAATACATGCTAACCATGTTTTCTAACTACTAACGTATACCCTAATCTCCTCTCCAAGAGTCAACGTTTTCTAGTACCACTTGAAAACAGCAATATGGGACACTTAAGAAACAGCAGATGAAATGTGAGCACCTAAGGGCCAAGATTCCTAGGCCAGAGTACCCAAAAATGGTATTCATAGAGGAAGTCATATTTGATAGGATCACTGAGTCACAAGATTGAAAATCACCTTGAAGATAGTTTATTCCAACAAAACTCCATGTGCATTTAAAAAATTTTGTACTTTATAAACCAAACTGCAGAATACCTGGTACAACAAACTAATTCTAAATAGCAACAGTCATCATTTAGACACCTTATTCTTCATCATTGCTGTGCTCTAAAAAAATACATAAAAGGAAATAGGAGGGAAAAAAAAGACAACCTTTTATCCCTCAAAAGAATCCTTCTACGGTACTTTAAAGCAAAAAAGAACAACCTACCAAAGAAAAGCCACCATATATTCTGCAAAGCAGCAATTTTTAGACTTTTTTTTACATCTGTAAAAATGAAAGGGATTAACTTCTGAAGTTTGTTTTTGAGAAAGGGTCTTGCCATACAGTTAAACGAGCTTTGAACTTGCTATGTATCCTAGGCTGGCCTTGAACTCATTACACTTCTGCCTTGGCCTCCTGCACGCTGGTATTGCAAGTGTATATAACTATCTAATCTTAAAATAGTACTAAGGTACCTTGCTTCAGGGTCTCACTATGCAGCTTGGACTCCTAGTGATCCTCCTGTTTTCTGCCTCCCCAGCAATGGTATTACAGACTTGTGCCACCATGCCACCATGCACGGACTAGGTCACAGGCTCAGCTTGTCCAGGGGGTAGAGTCAGGGCCAGCCAACATGCCGGATGAGGTATTGAACCCCAGTCTCTGCACTTGCCTAAGCAGGCACTTAAGTCTGCTGAGCTATCTCACTGGCCTTTCATGAGCTTTATTCATTCCACAATTCTGGAGAAAATGGCTACATTTATATTGGTTGTGTTCATCATCCAATGCAACTTTGCAAACTTTTGCCAAATGCTTCTGTTTGAGAACTAAACTGTATACAAACAAAAGCATTCATGAACCAAGGAACAACTGAACTTGTTTAAAGATCTTAATCAGACATAGGCTTCTTTTCTTTTTTTGATCTTTGTTTTTCATTAGTACATGTTTGCCATACATAATGATCATATTTTCACCATGGAGAATTTGTACTTGTACATGATACATCTTCATTCTGGTTTTTTTTTTTCCTTCCTTTCCAACATTCTTCCCCTCCCTCTTTACAAAGGCTGTTTCCATTCTTTTCCTCCTATTTCTTCCACTGCCCTTTCTCTCTGTCTCCCTCCCTCCCTTCCTCTCTCCCTCCCTCATAGAAAGGGTACCACTATGCAGTTCAGGCTGATCTTCAACTCAGTTATATAGGCCAGGCTGGCCTTAATCTCACAGTGATCCTCCTGCCTCAGCCTCCTGAGTGCTGAGATTACAGGCATGTGCCACCACCCCAGCCATTCTTTTTCTTTAAAATCTCTTTTCCTTTCCTTCCCTACTCCCTTTATCTTATTCCCTTTGCCCTTTGAACAAGTTCTTCCTATTTCCAAGTATCTAGCCTTCATTTGCCTCCTTATTTACTTTCAGTTTCTCACACAAGAGAAACAATACAATATTTAAACCTGTGTGAGAAGACATAAATTATGGACGGTTTACTAGAATTTTATTAGAACAGAATTTAGGTGTTATTAGAATTGTGTTTAGATTAACAAAATATAAACATTAGTGAACAAATCACTGTTTATATAAGTTCAGTGGAACAGGACATACTTTTCTTTGGTGCTGGAGATTGAGTTTAGGGCCTTTGCCCCCCTTTTTTTAAATTTTGAGACAGGATCTTATTTCGTCCCTAAATCTTGCCCAGGGGGAGTGTTGTGATCCACCTGTTCTACCCTCTTAGTGTGTGTAATTACTGACACGAGCCACCATGCCTGGCTGTAATTATCTTCCTGGGTATCTGCCAGGAATTTTTGAACTTCCCATTTGCAGAGCTGAACTCATTAGCCACCCAATGTTCTTTCTCTAGCATCCACCTCGGTAAATGGAAGCATCAATTACCAAGTTGTTGCAGTCTAAAACTATTTTTCTTTTTTTAATTCACTTTAATGAGAAAAAAGATAAAATAACAATGAAACAGTTTCAAAGCAGGTTAGAAGGATGGTTACAATAATTAATACATCACATATTGTTGCCTTTGTAGTACTTATTCAGAGGACAAGATGCAGACATGACATCCTGTCTAAAGAATATTAGTACAAACTTTTATTCTCAATGAGCTAAGAGAAAGTAGCTGTATATCTTGTTTGATACTGTTCCTATTGCTCACTCTCCTTCCCTAATTCACCTCACCACTGTGTTGGTTCTGACATCATAATACATTCTCAGTCGGACCTGGTTCCCCAAGATCTTTCCATTTAGAAAACCATAGCATCTTGACTTGTTTTGTTTCTTCCAAATATTGCTCTTTCCTTGTTCTATTTGTTACAAAGATCATGTTGTAAATTTGTTGAAATTCTTCAGTGGATTCTTCAAAACTTGAAAAAGAACTGAACACCGCCCCCTGCATGACTGATGCACTGAAGCCACTGTCTATCTCAGAGCACCACATTTTCTAGGCAGGTCACTGCCTTGCACATACATTGATCTTTTCCTCTTCTGAAACATATCAACTGCTTTTTTTTCTCACTCTCTAGAATGCCTAATACCTAATCAACTTAAGAGATGCACTCAATGATCACTTAATCTTAGGCTAGATCTAAGTACACATTTTCTGGCAGTGAGTAGTTGTTCAACAATGTAGTTTTTTATTTTTTAAAATGTATTTGGGACATTATGTCTCACTATGCAGCTCAGACTCATGATGATCCTCCTGTCTCAGCACCCCCAGCACTGGGATACTATAGGTGTGCCCACCATGCTCGTACTCACTGACCCGCTCAGCATGCCTGGGGCAGGGCCAGCATGGCGTGTGGTGGCAGGGATGGAACCCTGGTCCCAAGCGCTTAGTCTGCTGAACTATCTTGCTTGCCAACAATTTAGTTTAGTAGAAGAATGAACTATCTAATTTGGGATAATGGGTAGGTAAAAAATTTGTGCCAATATAAGTTCATTGCCACTTCAAATCAAATCAAGTAAAGCAGAAAAGTCTGCCAGGTGTGTGGATGCACACCTGCAATCCCATCTACTAAGGAAGTTGAAGAAGGAGGATTTCAAGTTTGAGGATGGTTTGAGCAACTGTCAGACCCTGTCTGGAAATAAAATGGTGGGGATATAGCTCAGTGGTAGTGATTGCAAAGCATGTACAAAGTCCAAGTTTAATGCCTAGAACTAAAAGGGGGAGAAAAATATAGTCTTTAAGTGCTATCTTTTTACCTAGAGGAGGTACCACTGTGTCTTGCATTTTCTTGTACCTGTTGAGGCACTGTCGGAGATCTTCTATCTTCCGGTCCTACAAATAAATTATTGTCTTTAATACTATGATTTTAAAATAGTAAAAATAAGTATGACAAAATAAGCAGATGTGAATTATTTACATTATTCAAAGGATATTTCTAAAGTTTAGTAAAGCTGGTGACATCTAGAATACTTTCCTATGTGCATGATATAGAAAATGTACACCTGATTTTAGATGTACTTCAGCTGCCATTAAAAAAAACTCAAAATAACAGATTAAGATACAAAATAAAATCAGCCAGCTTTCTTTATTCTTGTAACTTATAGATATGGAGAGAACTAGGTTTCTGTCTTTAATAGACATTATCATTTAGTTCTTCCCTTTTCAACACTCACCAAATAACTTGCTTTGATTAGTCATCACCATTCTCCACATTATTAAAAACAAACACCTTCTGTCCTTATTCTAATTTAGTATCTACACTCTTATTCTACAAATGCAACTCTGTGTTCCTTTTGTCTTCATTTTTATCTTATTTTTTAATCTCCTGGTTGGCAGATAAGTCTAATTTTTAATTTTAAATTGTTGGTGGTGCTCCAACCCAGGTCTCTGAAAAGGTGCTCTACCACTGGACTATATTCCTAGCCCTTGGATATTGAACTTCTATGATCCCCATTATTTTTTAATTCAGACCATAAAATGTTAAATCTTGAAAGTTATTAGATCTTCTTTCTTTCTTTCTCATACCCTCAATTGTGGCACATTATAAAAAATGGTATCCTTAGCTAAGTTTGGCCAGTTTGAAAACAAAACATTTCTACATTTTATGGTTTATGTCTAGATACCACCCCAAACCCAAGCCTCATGCAGCCACTGGGGTGGACCTCTAGAGATTGTGATCAATTCATGATCCAATGCTGGGATTATGGGTGTGAGCACTGCACCAGCCCGAATGCAGTATAAGAAGGGGAAAGAGCCTTTTCTCTGCCTCTGCTGCTGCCACCCCTCCCTTTTTGTTCTTGCTGTTGTGCTGTCTTCTTCCACCATGAACTGCTGCCCACTGAAACCTCCACAGACTATGAGCTTAAAAATAAACCTTTCCTTCCTTAATTTTGGGTGCCAGGTATTTTGTCCCAGAAACACTTGAAAAGTAACTGAGACAAATATTAAGGTTGCTCTCTTTCTCTCTCTTTTTTTTGTCTTTTTGATACAGGGCCTCACTATGCAGATCAGAGTGGTCTTGACCTCACCTTGTAGCCCAGGCTGCCTTGAACTTGCAACAATCCTCCTGCCTCAGTCCCTTTGGTGCTGGGATTATAGGCATGAGTTACCATACTCAGCACTAAGGTTGCCCTCGTAAGTCATAGGGTATGGCTAAGACAGGCTAGGAGAACAGGCAAGACTTATTAATAACAAAATTGCAGTACATATGTACATGGCAAGTCCCAAAGCCTTGCACATAGACTTCTTCAAACACCAGACCTGATGCAGGGGCAAGAAGGGGACATACTTATAAAAATGACAGTGAACCTTAAATTCTGAGCTGTCATCTCTCTTCATGGTATCCCACACCCACACTGAGGGACATACTTTTTCTCTTTCCTAATTTTACTTAGCCCAAACTAACTGTCCAGAGCCCCTCCCTCCTTCCTCCCCCCTGTCTATCTCTCCCTCTATACCTCCCTTCCTCTCTCCTTTCCTTCCTTCTCTTTATGAGATAGGGTATTGATATGTAGTTTAGGCTGGCCTCAAACACAAGGTGATCCTCTTTGTGTCCTGAATGCCAGGATTATAAGCCTGTGCCACCACATGTGTGTTTTATTATTATTATTATTAGCTTCAGTAAATATAAAGCTTTGCCACCATTAATGCTTGTTTTGACCAATTCTCTGTTCATATCAGAAAGAACCTATAAATCACCTCTAGAAGGAAACTCTAGAACCCCAACACTTAGCAACACTCTGGCATGGCACTAGGAAATTCGGAGAAACTACATGAAGCCTATGCTGGTCTACCGGAGAAAGATAATTTAGAGATGAGATGAATCATTCTAGTTGGGGCCAACCTACAATAATCCATCGCCACACATATAAATGGTACTATTCTATATCACTCAGTCACTCTTTATATCATTTACTCCCTTGGAGCCACCAGTAGTCTCTCAAGATCAGCTAAGCCAGCCTACACCAGAAGAACCATCTAACTAACTCAAGAGAGGTATGAGAAAAAATAAATGTGTTTTCTAGGGAGCAAAACGAAAAACTGACTGATACATCAACTATAGCCTCTACCAATTTACAATTCTGGAATTCTCCTGAAACTGATGGGGTTCATTCCCTACTCATCTACGATCCCACATTAATCCTAAGGTTTAGTTACATTTCAACTTTCTATGAGAAATCTCCTTTCAAATGTCCCATGAACACATCAGATTAGATGTATCTAAAATTAAACTCATTATTTCTCTGTAGTACTTAAGTAAGCCTTTGCTTAGATTTCCTTAAACTTTTTAAGGCACAATTATCTTCAAACCAGAAAATTATTCTCCTTTCTCAAACTCAATGTTCTATAAATCTTATCCATCTATTATAGACAGCTAAGACAAACAGAAATTAATGTACAGTCAGAGAGGGAATGGGCTCTCAAGGAAGCCAGAACAAAACTTGGAATTATGTTGCAATTAGCACCATCTGGTGCCAGAAGTCCAGCTAGGCATCAAGTGCCCAGGTGGGTGACCATAGCATCTTGAACAATCCCTTCCCAAATATGCCTTTGTTCTTTCCATGGACCCTTGCTACATGAGTCATTTCCCTACCAGATCAATATTAGCTAAGCAGCTATACTTGTAATCCCATAGCAGTGAGAGCAACCTACAAAATAAAAATAAAAAAATATGCAAATTTTGGTTATCCTGTATTTAAACAACTGGACTAGTAAGTGGTTAGTATCTTTTGTCATAAAAGAAAAACAAGTAATATGAATGCCACAGGTTCATCACCTGTGTCCTATCGGTTGTTGTTTGACCCATACTGTAATCACATTATGACTTTGCTGTACAAATTACCATTAATAAAGGGCCTTGGTGGCCACCCCCTTTGGGATCCTTCCTGGTGTAGGGGATAGGGGTCTGTAGGCAGGAAGGAAATATAAAATGAGGGCCTCATTTAGCTTTCTGGATAATCTTGATTAGAAAAGGCTTAAATTTAATTAGAAGGAATAATTAACAAGACAAGAGAGCTGATAATCATAGTTTTAGGGAAACCAAGCAGGCACACGTCCCTAATAGCTACCTTTCCCTACCTTCAATAATGTGTAAAGGAGGTAAGGGTAGCCATTGAAAAGAAAGCTGTAAATTAGTATATTAAAAATTTATTTATACATCTATAGTCATATACATACATACATATATATATATACACACACACACACACACACACACACACACACATACATTTCTCTCTCTAGGGTCTCTATGTTAATGCACTACTTTAAACTGCCATTCTGTAAGTCCCTCACTTATCCATCACCAAAGGGCAGGAAGAAATCAAACCACCTAAAGGACTATGCCCATATGATGGGATATAGGTTAGGGTCTTGGGGCCTGTTGCTGTTTGTGTCTAGTTATCTCCCCAAAGCCTCATGCAGTCGTGGGGTAGACTTGTGATTAACTCATGATCCACTGGGATTATGGGTGTGAATGCTGCTGGGATTATGGATGTGAGTACTTCACCCAGCATGGGGCAGAAAGCCTGAATGCAACTTAAGAGAGACAGACTTGCTCTCTGCTGCCATTGTTGTTACTCTTCCCATTTGCTCTTTCTGTTTTCTGCCACCATGGACTGCTGCCCTCTGGCATGTGCCATGTGCTGTGTGCCACTCTGCCTTGGAGCCAGCTGAGTATGGACTGAAACCTCCACTGACTGTGAGCTAAATAAAACTTTCCTTCCTTCATTTTGGGTGTCAGATATTTGTCCCAGCAACAAGAGGAGAGTACCTGAGACAGATTTATGAGAGTCCAGAGAACCAATGAGGTTGTGCTAAGTTCTAGACACCCACTTGGTGAGGGAGAGTTCCTAACATGATAAAAGGAAGCTGAGGACAAAGGGCTGAGGGAGTATTCATTTTGTGGGGCATACCCTATCCTCACCTCTCAATAAGACACCTTTCTGTCTTGTTTTTCTTCCTTACAAATAAAATGTCTTCACTTTTACAATCTCCATTAGCTATGGAGCAGCGGTGCAGTGGATACCCCAAAACAACACTGGAAGCCCACAAGCTGCTCTTCTCCTGTTATTCCCAGTAAAACTCACCCAACTTCTTCCTTTGGTTTGTGATTTCATCTTTGATGTTGTGGAACCATGAATTTGGCACATTTGACATCCAACAGGATGGGAAATATAATTCTCCAATATTATATCTAGAAATTTTTCTAAGATTATTCCCTCAGTAATACTGCCACTGCCTGATTTCAAGCTCTTTTCATGTCATATCTAGACTATTTTAACAACCTTTTTATTCTATTTTCATGCTTCTCTTATTATTGCCTCCATTCTGCCACCAAAGTTACTCTCTAAAATCAAAGTTTAATTGTGTCACAAAATGTACAAGCTAAGACCTCCCAGTCATGGACTCTGCAGATAAAGCTGCCACTGTCTGACTAGCTGCCTCAGATCCCACCCTCAACCTGGGTGTCTGTAGCTCACCACTTTGCTAGTGCACCCTGAGGTATTTTGAGCATGAGTTTTGAGGTATGTTTTGGCTTGCAGACTTCAGGTAGGATAGATGAAGTAAAAAGTAGAAAAGAGGTAAGAAAACAGAGATTTTAAAATTGTACTTAAATAAACAAAACAAAATAAGACAAACCTATAGCTTTAAGACAGGTCTTTACCAGGAAACTCAAACAGAAAATTCCTTTTTTTTTTTTGGCAGAATCAGGGATTGAACTCAGGCCCTTGCACTTGCTAGGAAAGCACTTATTCAGAATCACTGAGCCATCCCCCAGCCCCTCAAACAGAAAATTCTTAAAGGTTCCTTAACAAAAGCCTGTAAATAGGGCTCTGGATCTGTGCTTTTCCCCTGTACCTTGTACTTCTTTCACTGTAGGAAGCGGGGACACTGCTGATGGGTAGCAACAGTGATGGACCTCAACCTCAAACAAGTGCTTCTATTGTAAGCTGAAAGGGGACAAGCATAGAGCATATCCATCTTGGACCACCCATCTTGAAAACACTCATTTTTTCCCCGTGGTACCTGAGATCAAGTTTAGGACCTTGTGCTTGCTTTCCAGGCAGGTGCTTATGCTGCAAGGAATATCCCTAGACCCTTGAAGACATTCCTTAATGTACCCAACACCAGGCTTCAATGTGTCTCTCATTTCTCTGAACACCTGCACCCAAGAATGGATTGCATCAAAATAAAAAGCCCTCTGTTGCTTTTACTGACATGTCCTGAAAATTCTTTTTCTGCAATAAGAATTAGCAAACCTACAAACTTATTTTATCTTTTGAGACAGGTTGTCATTATGCAATGTAGGCTGGCCTTGAGCCCACTTTTTTATGTTATAAAATTTATTCATGTAAACATCCAGACACTTCCAGGTGGCAAGATGATATGCAGATACCATTACAGGATGCAATGGAAATGGTGTTGGGGAGCACAGGACGTTGGGCAGTGGCATGGATCCAAACAGAGGTGAGATGAGAGCATGTCATCTAGGAAAGACTTAAAATAATAATTTAAAGCTTCATGAGGCAACAGATGATCCAATTTAAACAGTAAGAAATAGTCCCATCCATGAGAAAGGAGATCAACTTCTATGCATATAAAAAGGATGTAGGAAAAATGAGGAAAATTTGCATTTGCTGAGGTACAAATAGGAGTGTTCCACAAATATTGATAATAATTATTATTAATGGCAAACCCTGCAATATAAAATAAAATTCAAATCACTGGTCACAGAATTTAATGTAGTAAAGGAAAGGCAATAAGACTCAAGTTATGGCCTATTGAATATTTACTCCATGGACACTATCTACAGAAGCACCTGGCCAGTGAGTGCTCAGTGATCCCTGTGCATGCCAGAGGGTTCTGCAAAAACAAGCTCTATACAAACCTGCACACCCATCTGCCAGGGTGCATCTCAGCCCCCACAGAGTGAGCCACAGAAAGCAGGATACCTGAGCTTTCATGTCTTCAGTTGCTTGACCAGAATCCCAAATATACATTTCAGGGTTGGATTTTTGTTTGTAAAGATACTTTCCTTGAATATGTGCACTATGGTTAAAATTTTAAAAAATAAAACAATCACTTGAAGGAGCTGACCCTCCCCACCTATCTGAGAGCCTTCATGTAGCTCTGGTGCGGTGAGGATGTTCCACGTCCCAGTTGCAGCCCTGATCACACCATTGGCAAAGGCTCTTGCTTACTTTTAAAAAGAAGGATGAAGAAGAAAACAGGAAAAATAAGATCCTGAATGCCAAAAGAATTTCAGTGGGATGATGTGCCTCTACCACTTAGAGAATATCTCTGTTACCACTGCACAGGTGGTATCTGAGATACTGGGAAGGCGTTTTCCTCCAGGTAGATGGCACTGTGCAGCTCTTCAATGGAGCCCAGGTTCACCCCCCACATTTGACTCTTCTCCTTCAGTTCTGGAAACAGGAGAGAGATAATTGTCGATAAACACTGAAAGAAAAGCCTCTTTCGGATGTCTTTCATCTTCTTCCCACCTCTGAGGGCGGAAAGGCTCCATTCTTGAGATTCTTGGGGTTCTTCTCTCGGATGGTAAATATCCAGTCCCTGGAGTCACTGCCTCCTGATGCCTGGCCATCTGTCTCCACACCTGATGATGTCATTGTGGATGACAACAGAACTAGTACAGAGCTGAACAAGAACAGATCAAGTATAGAGGTGCTGCCAAGATACTCTATTATTATCAACAATTTTGTATCCTTTAGATAGGAAGCATAATATTTGGTTATGTATGGGCTGTCACACTGACTCAGCACTATGATTTCTTTTTTCTTTTGTATTTTTAGGGAAGGGTCCACAGGGTATTCAGTCTCACTACTAGATTGGACTCATAGTGATCCGCCTGTTTACAGCCTCCCAAGAGCTGGGATTGCAGGTATGTGCCATCATGCCCAGTCTCAATTGCTGTCTCGGTGCATCCTGGGAGAGGGGCCTGCATGGCAGGTCTGGGGATTGAACCCCTGGCCCTTGGGTCTGGTTGCAGGTGCTTTAATTTGCTGACCTAGTCAGCCTAGTACCGTAATTTCTTGTTGAATGTCTTCTATCTCAATTTCAGCTTCTCCAGATCAATGATTTTTATGGCAACTACCTTCTGAGTCTGTTGTCAATGCCTTGAATACCTCACCAAAAGAAAGAGCCCTTTCCAATCTCCTCTGGGTCTGCTTTCAGGTTCTGCATGCCTGTCAGGCCCCACTGCATGGAGGAGTACACCATGGCATGGAATGGTGATTCCTGCCCAGAAGGCAGGGCTTAGTTAGCAGGCAGTGGGGCTCAGCAGTACATGGTGACAGGCTGTGTCCCAAGCACAGAGCCTGGAGCTGCGGGGGCTTGAGCAAGGAGCCCCTGGTGCAGGGTTGTGAGAGCTAGACAGGGCCTGGGCCCACGTGCTGGGCTGTGGGGAGTTCACTTTTCAGCCTGGGCTGGCCTTGAATTTGCAACGATCCTCCTGCCTTAGCCTTCCCAGTACTGGGATTACAGACCTGCACTACCACACCTAGCTAGAAATATTTTAAGAGTGTGATAAATTCCTTATAGATTCAGCCAGTGACAGACAACTTGCTTAGAAGCCTACGTTTTCCTTTCCTGAGGACAACCCGTAACCTTTTTCAGAATTTTCCTAAAAAATGCTCTTACAGAAGTTTTGTGGAATCCCCCAAAAAGTTATGCTACTTTTGCTGCTATTAGAGTAGTCTGAGTGTCTGGTAAGCCCTCATTTAACACGGAGGGCTTTCTTGTTGTTTCTTTTTGAGAAAAATTAGAATAAAATGAACTTCAGTTGTTGAAACAAAAGTTATAGCTGGCAATTTGCTGATTTCTTTTTTTCAACAGTGGGAAAGACTAGCAAAAAGATAGCTAGCTATACATGGGCAAATGAATATGACAGTGAGTTTATTTCCATTTGATAAAGAACAAATAAAATGAAAAGCAAAAGCAAATGAGACAATAAAAGCATAGCAGGGAAAAATGAAAGAAAATGATGCTCAGAAAAACAGATCAAGCCAAGTTCTCCGGCATTTTTTTTTTCCTAATTTCTTAAAATTACTTTTTTCTTGGGAAAATGAATTTGTTAATCTAATCATTAAGGGTTATGGGGGAAAGTAGAGCTGATGACAGGAGCTGAGGAAACCACTCCCCCCTTGGGGGTTGGGACACCCTGGGACCATCCCTTCCTAATCACTCACCTCCACTCATTTGAGCTTAGGCAGTACCCTAGGAGAACTCTATATAACTGCAGAACAAATTTCTGACAGTGCCATTTGTCTACACGGTATGTGGTATTCATTGTCTGTTAGCCCAGCACCACTTTGCTGCATATGCCCTCAATAAGCATAGATGTTTGTCCCTTATCATCAGGTGTATACTTGGCAGTTCTCTGCTTGCTGTACACAAGAGTCTGGCATCTACTTGTTGGACCTACCACACATTTGGTGAGCCAGCCAGGAAAGAAAGACATCAGAAGACTTCACCAGACATAGAAAAAATGAAAACAGCCTGGAGATCTCATCAGACATCAGCCAGGAGTCAGCAATCACCAGACAACAGCCAAAGAAACTCAGCCAAAAAGGAATTTCCCTCTTGGGACACTTTCTTCTCCTTTTTATAAGCTGCTCCTTTTTATACCCTTATAGAATGTACAGGACAGATTCCCTGGATGAGCAGCAGATATGGTCACTACTTAGAGATGACCAATGGTGGTGCAAAAGGCTTTGGCCTATGCAGGGACCATTGTGTGAGAGCTTCCATACATTGAATGGATCCATTTATGTGACCCTCATTTTGCTGTCAGCATGGGGTTCCCTTTAAGTAGCGGTGGTTTCCCACATTCCTACAGAGATGTAGCTGAGCTGAGCAGAAGTGAGGTGAGTGGTGTATATGTGTCCTTGGCACCAGGAGCTGGCTGGGGGCTGGGACAGAGTCTTCCAAGCCTGATGTTTCACCTAGAACTAAGAGGCATGGGCCTAGTCTACGTAACATTACTGTCTTTTGTGTAGACTTGAGCAACCACTTTCATACCCCCAATGATGTGTGTTGACCCCTGTGAGTTACAGGTTCACATAGAGTTTTTCTTCCTTCTCTTCCCTCACTTTGACAGACACCTCTCCTTCCCATTCAACTCTTGCTCAGGCTTTCATCTATTAGAGAATTCAAATTATTTGGGTTTGTGGTGCTGAATAATGCAGGGAAATAAGAGATAGGAGTATATGAAAAAGAAATTTGTGCATTTTAAGTTCATGTGCACTGTGGAGTTACTTCTCTAATGCTAGCCTTTCCTTTATTCTACTTGGATTTATTTTAGTTATTGTAACTGGTCTCTAAGATGTGTAATGTGTTTGCTGACTGAATTTGCACTTTGCTTGACTTTTACTTTGTGGTATTGTTACCAGACATGAATGCTTTGTGGCTTGATCTACTGAGTTGAGTGTTTTTGGAGAGACATTTTATATTCTGTTCTCAGACTGATAGATAGTGGGTTACTATTATGACGTGTCTAGATGTCCCCCCTAAAACTTCATGTAGGTAGTCATAGGTGGGGCTTTCTCAGAGATGGCTGGATCTAGCATGTGTGATGTTGGGATTGTACTCATGATATAGTGCTAGGCTCAAGGACACTAAGAGTGCTACTGCTTCCCCACCCCCCAATAGTGGATAAAATAAAACAGCAGAAAGATACTGTTAAGCCCCTTGCTTGTTTGGTTACCTTTTTCCTGGCATGAACTGTTTTTCTTGTGTGATGGCTGTCTGTGGTGACACCTTGCCTTGGAGCCAAGCCGATTACACACTGAAACCTCAAGTAACTGTGAGCTAAATAAACCTTTCCCTTTTTAACTTTGGGTGTCAGGTATTTTGTCTCAGCAATGAGAAAAGTAACTAAGACAGACTTTATCCATGGAAGTGCTCATTTCCCAGCCAAAGGCTGGGACCACTGTTATAGGAAACTGTTAGGTTTTTCGGAGGGTTCTACTCAGTAAAATGCTTGCTACCCTTCCTAGACAGGATGTTAGGTGGTTTTAAAATTGGCTAAGAGATTAGCCAGTAAGTTCTGGGTTCTTTAACCAGAAGATGAGTTGTACTTATAGGAAGAAATCCAATAGGCTCAAAGGAAGTAGCTAGTGCTCATCACATGTTTATGACATGTGATAGTCATAAACTTTAGTGAGGCCTTGCAATCCAAGTCAATGGGCTGGAAAGTAACCCTGAGATAAGACTGTAAAGAATATACAGCCAAATTTCTACTCCTACTTACAGTCCCATTATGGGAAATGCCTCTTCTCTTGCTTCTGCTCCTCAGTCACTGGAAGTTACAGTTCATTGTCCTCCAGAAAATGCTTGGGTAATAAAACATGGCTATGTTTTCACTTGGGTGAAGCAAGATGTAGCCACCCTTTGGCAGCCTAAAATTCAATGCAATATTTCAATTATTTCCTTATTAGAAAAAACAGGAAAAAAGGTCAGAGCTGCCTTAGGTTCAAGACCTTATGGCTTTCTATCAGAGGCCTGATTTTTGCCTTAGAACTAATCCTCCCTTAGGAGCTGAGGCTGTTGAGAACTCTCCTATCAGTTTCTCCTCCCCACAAGCTACTTCCTTACCTATCTGCTCAGCCAGTGTGCTCAGGAGATAGATAAAGGCCACCTTCTAAGCCTGCCTCCATACCAGGTCTGGGTCTGTCTACCATATAGGACCCTAGATTCAGGGAACTCAACCTCTAAGCCACTCACTGTTCTACTGATTCTATCAGGTTTTTTTTTTTTTTTCTTTTTCTTTTTTTTTTTCCTGTTTTGGCCATTCAACAATTCAAGGAAAAACTGCATAGATTCTCTGAGGACTCTGAAAGGTTTACTGATGGTTTCCACACCCTAACAATGGCTTTTGATCTGACCTGGTGAGATAATACAATGCTTTCTGGTTTCTTGCTGCACTGCGGTAGAAAGAGGATTATAAGAACTGCAGAAAGGCTAATGATGAAGTCTTGGTAGTTTCATTTTCTGATAGCCAAATGCTATGTTATTTGTACCCTGAGGGGCCTGAGTGGAACTATAATATAGGAGGTAGAAAACCCTAATGAAATTATACATCAAGGCCATTTTAGTGTGTTACACCAAGAGCTGCCCAAACATGTGAACTAAGATAAGCTCAGGTCTTATAAATCAAGGCAATGATGAAAATCAAACTGCTTCTCAGCTCTGGTTTGAAGAGGTACTTAATCAACACACTAGCTAGAGAAGGTCCAAGCAGCCCAGCATACTATTTATTAGTCAGTCAGCTCCAAACAGGCATTAGCAGGAAGCTCCAGAACTCCAACAGGGCTCATTGGCAGGAACAAGTTATAACATGGCTTAGTTGGTCTTTAATAAAGGTGATGAGGTAGAAGACCAATGAGTTGAATAATGAAAATAGGAAGGCTAAAGCCATGCTTTCT
Organism: Ctenomys sociabilis; assembly: GCA_004027165.1. NCBI lineage: Eukaryota > Metazoa > Chordata > Mammalia > Rodentia > Ctenomyidae > Ctenomys > Ctenomys sociabilis. The sequence goes on along the minus strand of PVKA01016619.1, from coordinate 5,233 downwards.
GCAATGGATAAGGGTCAAGTCTGAAGTACAAGGGGAAACTGAGGAAATCAAAGAGTGATGGAAGCAAGTCACAGTGTTTTAAGTGCAAGTGACTGGGGCACTGGGCAAAAATTCCTGTATAGCTTCCAAACTCTTTCCAGGCCTGTCAGAGCATGGAGAGAGAAAACCCTTGGATGGAAGATTGTCCTCACTCCCTGAACTAGGGAAGAATGCCTGGATAGTGAATGATGGTGCTGGGGGCAGCCTGCATGGCACCCCCATAATAGTACTTTATTTCTCCACAATGCTAGGGTGACTTATCCCAGTTTCTTTTGAGGTGAAGTTCATTCTGTAGGCCTTGAAGGAGTTATCCAGATAGCTTTCTTTATACTTCTCTAAGTTTAGATTTCCTTTTCAAGCTATCTTTATGGTGATACCAGGGTGTTCCACATCAGTAAGTAGAAGAGATACACTCTTCCTACTCAGAGCCATTCTAATATTCAAATCTCTGACAACCCCATGTCCTAGATGCTAGAGTCCCAGTAGCTTGACCCATGGGGTCCACAATGTCTCTGCTGGGTATTGATCCCCAAGCATTAGATAACATCCTGGGTAGGGCTATCAAGGCCACTCTAGTAGTCATTCAGGTAGAGGACCTAATCTGGATCCTCACAGAAGATATTATTACCTTAAGAAAGAAGTTAGGCAGGGGCTAAAACCCATTACTGACAAGCTTTTGGCTATAGTGTTACTGGTGCCATGTTGCTATAAATATATTTCAGCAATAATCAAGCCATTAGGATAATATTGTTTAGTACCAGATCTCAGAGTGATCAAGAAGGCAGTGGTGGTGAGACCGGCCAGAGACAGCGCAGCTGGCTCCGCCATCCTCCTCGATCCTGCCCAGCCCCAGAGACCAGCCTGAGACAGCGTGGGCCACTACGCCATCCTCCTCGATCCCGCCCGCGCCCGCCAGCCCCAGAGACCAGCCCGAGACAGAGAGACCCACGCCAGCAGCCTACTCGATCCTGCCCAAGCCACCCAGCCAGAGACCGGCCTGAGACAGCGGCTGACTCCAGCGGCCTCCTGCATCCAGCCCTAAGCTCTCCCAGTAAGTGGGAATTTGCACGACTCACCAGGCTTCCCAGATCACTGAGAGTGTGGTGAGTCTGGGGGAGAGCCATTGGCTTCTTCCCATGCGCACTACCCAGATCCCTGCCCCCAAGACCTCCAAGCCAGTGACTGGCCTGAAACCTCAGGACCCACTCACCAGCACTTCCCTGGACCCTGTGCCCTAAAGCCCGCTGAACGAGTGGGAATTTCCCCGATTCTCTGGGCATCAAAGTTCAGTGAGTGTAGAACTCCAGGCCCACCGTGCCCAAGAGATATTTCCCAGGGATTGCCTGCCCCCCCCCAACCCCCGTGGCCCGGTGAGAGCACCAGGCACACTGCCAGAGAAACATTTCCAGGTGATTACCGGTCCCACCCCACAGCCCCAGACCCAGTGCAGGTGGGCCTGGAGTGAGAACTCTAAGCCTGCCATGCTGGAGAGACATTTCTCAGCAATCCTCGGTCCCACGCCACGGACCGAAACCCAGCACAGCCTGGCCTATGAGTGAGGGATCCAGACCCACTGAAACAGAGGGCCCTTTCCCAGCCTTCTTGGGTTACGGCCTGTAGATCCAGACCCAGCACAGGCTGGCCGAATCAGTACAGCCTACTCAGTGAATAAGATCATGCACTATCCTACTGTGAGCCCAGAAGACCCACCAAAGCCCAGGCCCGCCGACCTGGGGAACGAACTGCCTGACACAGGAGGGCTGACCCCGGGAACCAACAGAGGGGAACCAAGGAGCTGCAGCAAAAAAGGAACTGAACACAACAGCTAGATCCAGGATAGGCATACCTCAAAAATCTCAAACTTAATAGACTGGCACCTGAATCTCATAACAAGCTCAAGTTATAGCTGCAACAAAGCTCTACACCAAAGGTCAAAGGTCTGTGCTTTACAAAATGACAAAGACAAGGGGAAAAATGCAACACCAGACCTTGAGTCCATCACAAAGGGCAGAGGACACCAGCTAAGCTGCAATGAATGAATTAACAGATACAGCAGCAAAGGAACAACAGCACAAAGCTATAGAGGAAATAAAACGAGAAGTAATTCCCCAAATTAAAAAAGAAATATCTGAAAACATAGTATCTGAAATAAAGAATGAATTCCAGAAACATTGGGTGGAAAAACTATGCTGACCCAGAACAAGTGCAGAGAGCACTATTCCACCTGATATATATGAATTAACAGCATCTGAAGCAAAGAAGCAACAGCAGAAAGATCATGAGGAACTCAAAGCAGAAATAAGTTCTGAAATCAAAAAAGAGCTTTTTGAAGTCATAGCATCTGAAATACAGAAACAAGCCCAGAAATATACAAAGGAAACCCAACTTGGAAGAAACACAGCAGAAAAAGAATTAATAACTACCTTTAAAGAAGACATGGATAAAAAAATTGAGGAGATCACAAATATGATGGATTCCCTGAATGAGCAATACAGAAAAGAAATAGAACACATGAAACACAGTCAAAGAGATACAGAAGAACTAAAAATAGCAATCATGAGTCTACAAAACCGTCTGAGTGAAAGGGAAGACACTGTTTTAGATCTTGAAGATGCCAAATCAGCTAGTGAAAAGGTGAGAAAAGATCTCTTAAAAACAAAGACAATGCAGGAAAAAATAATCCATCATCTGCAACATGATGCCAGGATGAACAATGTGAGAATAATTGGTATCAATGAGAATGAAGGAGTCAATACAAATGACATAAAAAGAATTTGGGGAGAAAAAATCGCAGAAAACTTCCAAATTATGAGGAAACAGTCCAACATTGAGGTCACCGAAGCATACAGAACACCAAATAACCTCAACCCAAGTAGAAACACACCGAGACATATAATAGTTAAGATCCCAGAAATCCAACACAAAAATAATATACTGAAAGCTGGGAGAGAGAAGGAGCTCACATTCAAAGGAAAACCCATCTGAAATACAGCCGACTTCTCTACACAAACAATGAAGGCAAGGAGAGCATGGAGCAGAGTTCTTCAAGTCCTAAACGAAAACAAATTCCAGCCCAGCAAAACTCTCTTTATACCCTGCAAAACTCTCTTTCAAGTTTGATGGAGAAGTGATATACTTCCATGACAAAGAACAACTGAATAATTTCATGATGACAAAGCCATCCCTTCACAGGCTACTGAAAGATGTTCTAGAGAGAGACCATAATGACCAGAACTCCAAGAATGAGAATGGAAGGAACCCACTAAACAGGACAGACAATTAAACACAGGTTATAAAGGAATAAACACCAGGTAAATATCATGACAAACATAAGTCAACACATTTCAATCATAACCATCAATGTAAATGGACTTCATTCTCCAATTAAGAGAAACAGACTGGCACAGTGGATTAGGAAACACAATCCAACAATATGCTTTATACAAGAAACACACTTAACTCAAAAGGACATTCATAGGCTCAAAGTCAAAGGATGGAAAACAATACTACATGCCCCAGCACCTCAGAAAAAAGCAGGACTAGCAATTCTGCTCTCACACAGTGTCAACTTTAAACCAAGAATGATGTAACGACACAAAGAAGGGCAGTATATATTGGTCAGGGGAAAAATTCAAGAGCAAGAAGTAACACTCATAAATATTTATGCACCAATCACAGGAGCAGCCAACTATGTAAGACAAATCTTAAGGGACATGAAAAACTTAATGTCTAAGAACACAATCTTAACAGGAGACCTTAACACTCAAAAAGATAGGTCAACCGGACAAAAAATTAGCAAGGAAGTAGGAGAACTGAATCAGAGCTTGGAACAAATGGACCTGGTGGACATATACAGATTGTTCCACCCAACCACAGCTGAATACACATTTTTTTCAGCTGCACATGGCTCATTTTCCAAAATAGACCACATACTAGTCCAGAGGTCATGCCTAAGTATATGCAAGAAAACAGAAATTATCCCTTGCATACTATCTGACCACAATGCAATGAAATTGGAAATAAATGACAAAAGAAACCAGAAAAACCCAATAAATTCATGGAAACTAAACAACACCCTACTCAGCAATCAACGGGTCGCAGAAGAAATTCAACAAGAAATTAAACAATATCTACAATTCAATGAAAATTCAAGTACAACTTACCGGAATTTATGGGATGTGATGAAAGCAGTTCTTAGAGGGAAAATAATAGCTATGAACTCACACATTAGGAAAACAAAAAGGGAAAAAATGAGCACCCCAATGTTGTACCTCGGACAACTAAAAAAAAAAGAAGAGCAAACAAAACCCAGGGCGCAAAGACGGGAAGAAATCATAAAGATTAGAGGAGAAATTAATTCAATTGAGATGAAAAAAACAGTTCAAAGAATCCACAAATCAAAAAGTTGGTTCTTTGAAAAACTAAATAAAGTTGATAAGGCTCTTGCCAACCTCATCAAAAAGAGGCAAAAGAAAATTCAAGTACAAGTGATAAGGAATGAAAAGGGTGAAATCACCACAGACCCAGTGGAAATTCAGAAGATTATCAATAGTTACTTCGAGACCTTTACGCTCACAGAATAGAAGACACAGAAGAAATGGACAGATTCCTCGAAAGGTACAAATTACCAAAACTGAATCAAGAAGATATAACATCTCTTAATAAGCCGATAACAGCCAACGAGATATGAAACGTAATAAAAAGCCTACCAACAAAGAAAAGTCCAGGTCCTGATGAATTCACAGCTGAATTCTGTAAGAAATTTATAGAAGATATAATTCCTGCACTCCACAAACTCTTCAATGAAGTTGAAAAGGAAAAAGTCCTCCCGAAATCATTTCTGGAGGCAAGTATAATACTGATTCCAAAACCAGGGAAAGACACAACCAAAAAGGAGAACTACAGGACAATCTCCCTCATGAACATAGATGCAAAATACTCAACAAAATCCTGGCAAATAGAATATAGCTAATCATCAAGAAGATCATACACCAGGACCAGGTAGGATTCATCCCAGGGATGCAAGGATGGTTCAATATTCGAAAATCTATAAATGTAATACACTATATTAATAGACTGAAATCTAAAAATCACATGATCATCTCAATTGATGCAGAGAAAGCCTTTGACAAAGTCCAACACTCATTCATGTTCAAGGTCCTACAGAAAATTGGAATAGATGGACTCTATCTTA
>PVKA01016618.1:23096-40015 GCA_004027165.1 Ctenomys sociabilis | reverse complement strand
GTCTAATTCTCTCAAGAAAGAGTTGAAAATGTAAAACAGTATCTTCTCACATTTTTTTCTGTTTTAGAAATATGGCTATTTTTCATATAGATGTTGTTTTTGTTGACATGGATTTTTTAATTTTAAGTAAATTAACACTTAAAATTTTAATTTGTTTTGTAAGGTGACACATTTTAATAGATGTAACTCTCATAAACAAAAGCTGGATTTGGATTTGACATCCAAATCCCCAATAAAATTTAAAAATAAAAAGGGACATCTGGAAACCAAAAGTTTGAACACTTCAGGATTAGATAACAGAAGAAGAAATTCTATAAATATGCTTTTATTCGTACAGCTTCATTTTACATTTTAAACTCCTAATACTGGATTTAATGCTGCCTCATCAAGATACCTGAATTACAGCATAAGAATAAATACTGATCTTTGAAGCAAAAGCCAAATGTTTCACTGATTAACAGCTACAGACATTTTAGATTATTGGTTAAAGGTAACACTACTCCTTAGAAATAGTTACATGAGCCACACATCACTTGGGAGCTTTTGCATAGTAATGAAAATAAACAAAGTACCACTTTCTTCAAGAAACACTATCTTAAGTTTGTTTTGTTTGGATATATGTTTTATATTTTTAAAAATCCCTTTTGCTACCCAATCTGGTTTTATAAACTGAGTTTCTTAACATTTATTACAATTATGGGGCTTACCTGAAAAAAGATATATTTTTATGCTTTTTGCCTTTCTTACCTGATTGATATCGCATTTACCTTTGATCCTTTTTAATAAAGGTTTATTTTTGCATAATATATTTAGTACCTTTCTTAAGTAGTAACTTGAGTCAATCAGTTTGTATTTAAACAAAAGAATGGGCTCAATGGTTTTTCAGTAGAATGATTTACAAACCTCCACGTGAAGTGGTTGTCTGGAATCCTAGAACTGACACGCTTTTGCTTTCCTGCTCTAAATGTCACAATAAATTTTATTTATTTAAAGTAAGTCAAATGACTTCCTTTTCTGCCTGATGAATACAAATGGAGATTTTTGTGCTTGTTTTATTGTTAATCATGATTTCTTGAAGACTGATCTGATCCAGTAATTGCTGAGATAGCTTTAACTTGGTTCTCCATAAATAGCATGTATTTTGTTATGATAGTTCACATTTTTAAATGCTTGGTTTACATTAAATTATGGAATTTAACTATTTTTATGTTTATACTAAATATTTTCTTGTTTCTGTGTTTTTGGTATGCTAAATAAAGCTATTTTTAAACCCAAGAGTTTTTTCTGGCATATGTCACTTGTATTATGGTTAGATGATAAACATGCTACACACGCTCATATTACTACGCTCTGTTTAATAAGTAAAATATTTTTATTATGGATTTAGGGTATATCTCACATTCAAGAAATCAGGAAACCACCCAGCATGGTGGCATATTCATATAAATCCTAGCTTTGTAGAGGCTAAGCCAATAGTCAATGTTCAAGGCCAACCTGGACACATAGTAACACCCCTTTTCAAAAGTGCAACAAACAAAAAACAAAGACAAAAAGGCAGAGGAAATAAATCAGAACTATCCTGGTCAAAATCTCAGTTCTTGGTGCTGGAGAGATGGCTCAGTAGAATAAGTGCTTGTCTGGTAAGTGCAAGGACCTGAGTTCAATCCCCAGTTCCACCAAAAAAAAAAAACAAAACTCAGTTTTTCCCCACAAAAGCAAAATAGAATTTCATTTATGTATTTGATACAGGGTCTCACTGCACAGCTCAGACTTGTAGTGATCCTCCTGTTTTCAGCCTCCCTAGCGCTGGGATTATAAGCATGTACCACCATGTCCTGATGCAGTCCTTGGCTCAGTGCACCCTGGAGGCAAGGCTGGCATGGCATGCGGGACCAGGATCAAACTGTGGTCCTGTCACTTTGCCAAAGCTATCTCGCTGGCCCTGTATCACTTTTAAATAATTGGCAAAATAGGAAACATTTGCTCCGAAGAAGTAGACTGAGTTCCTTGCTGTAGTTAGTTTGTCAAGTCCTCAGAATGGTGTTTTTTTTTAATTATAATTTTCTTTTATTTTGAAGAGTAAAAATGAGCAAGAAAAACTAAAGCAAATCCAGAAACAGGGTAACACATAATAATACATACATTACAGATTTTCAAAACAATAAAAGGTGATTAACAGCAATATGTTATCTATTTTTACCATCAAATCTGTGGCTCAGGTTAATGTATAGTTATGCAAGATGGGACATATGATTGAATATTCCCACATGCTTTCAAGAAATCTTAAATTTTTGTTCTTGACTCATTTTCTTTTATTACCTTTTATAAAAAAAAGTTTATAGTAATGATTGATATGACATTAGAAATGGTACACATTTAGAAGACCAAGATGATAGGTATTTCAAGCATGGTTTTAGTATTATGAGAATGCTAGTTTTTATAGGTATCAAAAGTCAGAGGTTTTTTTTCCTGCTTAGCAGAACAGTTTGTCTTTGTGATATGAGAAAATGAGAAATGAAAGCATACAATAAAAACATTTTGGTCACAGGGCTTTATCCTACATGTAGTTATCTTACTATGTTATCAACCAAGCAAATTAAATGAGCTTATGGTGTAAAAAGTAAAATTATATGCACTATAGTCAAGAATAAGTTTTAAATATACACTATAAGTCTAGGTATTCATTTCATAAGTGTAAGGGATACATTGTAATTTACCTTTAAAAAAAGACAACTTCTAAGAATTGAACAACTTCTGGTTTGATGGACAAAGCTCACTTTTTGAGAGTTCCTTCTTGGTTATAAGCTCATAAGACATTTCAGAAATTTTCAAGTTTGATATTTCTGAGCTGTTGTTCCATCCCTTAGCTCATTGACTCACCTATCTGATTTTGCTGAGCCTTTCAAAATTCCTAACATTCTTCTCAGGTAAGAATTGTGCTAATCCTTTTAACTCCTTTATTCAAATATACCAAATAACTAAAAATAATGACTTATTTATTTTAAGATGTGATTTGACCAAAGCGTGAGTAGCTTTCTGGCTGGTCTTCTACATGCTTGTCTTTTCAAGGTGGTAGTTATTGTTATGGATATCAATATTGGTAATATTTGCTACTGGGGATTTAAGACAAGTTCCATGTGCTCTACTATCAAGCTACATCCCATCCCCTACTCTTTGCTTCTTACCTCATTCTGTTACCTTAAACTTTGTATCATGACATTTTGTACTCAATAATTTTATTCACTTAATCTAATTATAACCTTGACCCAGCATCTTATCTAATCTCACTTTCTTCTGAAGTTTCAAGGACAGATAGTCCCAAAATTCTTACTTTGTGTGACATTAAGGGAATTGAAAAGTAATAGTGTTGATATCTGATGTCCTGGAGATTTTTCAATCAGACTAAAACTGAGATAACCTTATTATCTGAAGAAGTTTATAACCTTAATTCCACTTCAGTACACAAAAGTTTCTTCCCCAAAGTCACATGGTATGTATAAGCAGTCATATTTATCACAATACTGTATATTAGTCCACTTAGTGGTTTTTACAGTTTTCAGTCATGGAAACTAAATTGGAAGCAAAGTTTCACAGAACCTTATTATGAAACAGGTGGCATATTGTGGTTGACTACAGAGAACTAAGGCTTAGACCTCATCATCCATAACCTTCTTTGCCAACCCTTCTTACATCAAGTCAGTTCAAGTCATCTGTGAAAGTCTTAGAATTTGATAAATGTGTGTTAGGAACCACTGTAATATCTCCTGTTAATAGTCAGTTTTGTAGTTCTTCATCTTTCCACCATAAATATTATGGTTTCTTTCTGCTCGGTGGTCCATCAGACTGCCTGAATACACAAAGGGGAGATGACATGGAATGAAAAAAGACAAAAAACAATATCTTTTTTTGTTGTTGTTGTTCAAGAGAGGACTGGGAATTCCCAAGTGGACTGACTCTGATATCTTGATGTTGCCCATATTTATTAGTACATAAGAAGAAGTTCAGGGGTTAGTGTGCTTTTCTTAGAACAGCTTGTATGAATAAGATAATACAATAGGGATCAAATTTAATGTTTTAGCGAACAAGATAAAAGTCCTTCCCTGGGTCTCTGCATTTTGTATGTGGTTTTCTTCCTCATGGAGATACTATATTGTCCTCAGGCTGTGAACATCACCTTTTCCAACACAGTGAGAGAGTATGCATCTATTTTCAAACTCTCCTGTCCTTTGTGAATTGCATTCAGCCTAGAACCATAGACACATAGCCTGGGCCCTAACTAGTGAACTATTTATATCCTCTGGTCTCCAACCCTTTTCCACTTACAGATTGGGGTCCAAAAGCCTATATTTGGTTTAGTTGTTTGAAACTTACAAGTATAATTGACTTTTATACAAATTGCCTAGAGGTGCCAGAATTGTGTTCCTGTCATAAAGAAGAACCGAAACAAAGAAGTAGCAGATTTTGTATAAACAACTGGAAAAGAGAGCTTTAATACAGTGCCCAAGAAATTAAAACTGGAAAATGGAGACACGGGATAGTCCTGTAAAGAAGTGAACAGTATGCCTTGCATCAATCACCCCCTTCTGCCAGTTAGGATAGCTTGAGATTGGGAATAATCTGTCTCTAAGGGGAAATGATAAATATGAGTCCACAAGCATCCCCCACCACTTGGCACCATGAGCACTTAAAATTCTTATTGCTGAGAAGTCCCACAATAAGTCCTATTAGACTGTAGTTTAGGGTGCTATAAGAGCATATTCAACACCGACCCCCTCCAGAGATGTAACACAGTCCACATTTTAATCTCCACACAAGCTGCTATTGCATTAGGGCCACTTTCAGACTAGACTCTCTGAAAGATTACAGAAGCTGAGTCAAACAGCTTTTATTTTACTGAGTAATGTAGCAGGATATAAAATCGGCACACAAAAATCAATAGCATTTCTGTATATGAATAATTAAATTAGTAATTAGAAAAGGAGTTTTTAAAAGATAGCATTTATAGTAGTACCAGGAAAAATTAAATGCTTAGGAAATAACCTAACAAAGGAATTTGAAGACCTCGACAATGAAAACTATCGCACTCTGCTGAAGGAAATCTAAAATGACATCAGAAAATGGAAAGACATCTCATTCCTGAATAGACAGAACCAATATAGTCAAAATGGCCATTGTTACAAAATTGATATGCAGATTTAATGTAAATCAAAATTCCAATAGCATCCTGTAAAGAACAGGAAAAAACAATGTTAAAATTAATATGGTACAAAAGAAACCCAGGATAGCAAAAACAGTCCTGAGCTAAGAGTAAAGCACAAAGCATCACAATCCTGTTTTTGAAGTTATATTATAAATCTACTATGATTTTTTTTAAAGAAAACAGTGGTACTAGCACAAAAACAGACATGAGAATCAATGGATGCAGAATGCACCTCAGACATATTCAGTTATTTGATCTTTAAGAAATGGACTAAAAACATACATTAAGGGGAAAAGAGTATTTTAAATAATAGTATTGGGAAAACTGGCTATCCACATGCAAAGGATCGAAGATAGACCCATATCATTCACCGTGTACTAAACTAAGACAAACCTGCTAGAAGGCAAAATACTACAGGGAAAACTTTGAAGTCATAGGTATAGACCAGGACTTTCTAAACAGAATCCCACGGCACAAAAAATAGTACTAAGAATTAGGAAACCATATTATACCAAGTTAAAAGTTTCTGAGATTCTACAGCAAAAGAAATAGCATTTAGAAAAAGATAACCTACAAAATGGGAAAAATTTTGCGAGCTCAAACTAAAACAGAAAAAGAGTACCTAGACTGTATAGAAAACCCATCAAATGAGACTGTCCAAAGTAAATGATTAGATCAAAAAATGGCAACTAAAATGAATAGATACATTGCCAAAGAAGTACAAATGGCTAGTTAATACCTGAAGAAATGCTCGTGTCGCATGACATTAAAGAAATACAAAATAAAACAACATTGAGATTCAATCTTACCTTACAAAGTATGGCCACCATCAGAAAATCAAATAACAAATGCTGGTGAGTCTGCCAGATGCGTATGTATGTGAGGAGAAGGGGATGTGTTCAACAGCTTAGGCAGAAATGTAAACTAGTACAGTCACTTTGGAAATAAAAATAGAGATGCCATTTGTCCCATCTATTTCTCTTATAGGTATCTTTCTAAAAGAGTTAAAGACATAGTATAGTAATACCTTTGTACATATGTTTATAGCAACACAGTTCATAATAGCTAAATCTTGGAAATAGCCTATATCCCTATCAACAGATGAATGAATATAAAAACATGGTGTTTACATATAATGGAGTACTTTGCCATAAAGAAGGACAAGCTTGAGTAACTTGTATTACAATATATGCACCCAGAGGGCATGTTAAAATATAAATAAAGAACAAAATATAGATAATAGAAATAGGGAGATAGAATTTTTGCAAAGTGGACAATGATCAAGAGATGGAGGGAAGCAGAGGGAGTGATAGTAAAGGAGATGAAGAAAGGAATTAAGCTATGTTATGTATATGTACCAATTCCACATAAAGAATGCAAACATTATGTTCTACAAACATGTTAATAAAGACAAAAGAAAACAATCCACCCCAAAAAATATAGGCTAGAACATAGCAAAACTCAAATAAATAAGACTTTTAAAGTTAGAAGCAGTGTACGAGTTAGATGAGTTTTTTTAAAGATTAAAAATATTAAAATGTAAAACAAAAAATATTAGAAATAATACAGAATGTCACTAAACAAAATAATAGGAATTCAACAATGGTTATTATATTGCACATTGTTGTCTTCAAATTAGTTATTCAGATTATAAGATATACACATATAAAATTAGTCAATACAAAAATTTTTAAAAAGTGAGAGAAAAATAAGCATTAACTCAGTAGACCCTCAAAAATCAGCTGTGCAATTATCCAAGCATCCTATGTATATACACATATATTTCTTTTTTCCATAATTTTATTGAGAAACAAATAGCAATGAGACAGTTTCAAATCAAATTAGTAGGACAGTTTCAATAATTAATACATTGCATATTGTTTTCTTAGTGGTTATTTGTTGTACAAGGTGCAGACATGATATTCTATTTTCAAACACTATTAGAGCAGATCCCTCTAGTCATTGAATTAAAAGAATGTAGCTGTATACTCAAAATAGTTTAGACATACAGCTACAGACACAAAATGGTCATTCATTTGTATCCCCTTTTTGTTTAGTTTTGTCATTTAAACATTATAGATGTGTGAATTCAGCAAAATATTCACAAATAGTCCAGTAGTCCATAATATGGGTTTTCCATATGTCTGGCAATGCCAGAAGTTGTTGACTTGAGTCTTTTACAGCTCAGCATAATAATATAGTTTTACTTCTTTTCTTTTTTAGAAGGGGGATCAATGATAATTTCAAAATAGAAATTCAAAATATTGCTAATATATAGTAGTAAAGTTAAGCAGATACTACAAAAGCAATGGGAGTGAATAAAATTGAAGAATGGTTGGAAACAAAATTTACAAGATTTAGACTGAAATAGAAAAATTTAATGACAAAAATGAAAATGCATAGTGTTAGAAAAAAGATGGAGGTAAAACCAGTTCAATAAAAGCTCAAAAGTTTGCTAGACAATAATACCTATTAAGGATGTATCAAAGGTCAAAATAATTTGAGGAAATAAGAAGTTTTAAGGATGCATTAAAGAAAACAAAAGTTAAACATTTAGAAGACACCAGGTCTGGTGATGCACACAGCAATCCTTTCTCAGAAGGCTGACACGAGAGAATTCCAAGTTAAGCCTATTGTTCACCGCATAATGAGTCTGAACCAGCCTGAACTACATAGTGAGGCACTGTTTCAAAATTACAAAACATGAGAGAAAAACAGATAAAAACAACAAAGAATACAGAAGATATAATAGTGCTGAAGTTCTGAGCAATAATAAGGACATTAAAATTAGCACGGTGAAGCATCAAAATATGTGTTAGTTACTCTTCTCCCGTGGCTGGTACTCCCAAAGTGAAGGAAGGAAAGGTTTATTTAGCTCACAGTTACTGGAGGTTTCAGTCCATATTCAGCTGGGTCCAGGCAGAGCAACACAGCAGAAAGAAACCTTCTGTGGCGGTGGCAAAGAGCAAGAACCAAAAAAGGAGGAGGAGCAGCAGCTTAAGTGGCTAGCTTCTCTTCCCTCCTTACATCGTAATGCAAGTTACCTGCCCCAGGGCAGCAGGTGCAGCATCCACACCCACAGAAATCAACCACAAACTCCAGACACCTCCCCAAGACTGCATGAGGCTTTGAGGGGCCACCTAGACACAAACCATAACATTCCACCCCTGGATCCCCAAAGACTTATGCACTGTTAGGTCTGAGAAGCCCATCGCGTGAAGAAAGACTCCAAGAGACGTCCTCTCATGCAAAAGCAAGGGGATTTTATTTTGGAAGCTGTGCTGGCACAGGCTCACCAGGCAACTGGGCCATGGCGACCCCGAGGCCGGGATTGCTCAGGGTTATATAGCATTTTTAGTGGGCTAAGCAGCAAGCAGAGTTACAGAAGCCAATCGCGTAGGTTAGTGGGGCTGACATTTGAGGGGATAGGTCTACAAAGGTTGGCTCGCTCTGTGAAGGGGGCTGTTACCTCATTTTGTGACTCTCTTTCTTGGAATAGGTGCGGGGCTAAAAGGAGGAAGTTTGTTCAAGTTCTGAGAAGGAATGTTGTTTTCTCAAAACCGTTTCACTCCAAGTCCCATGTTAATTGACTCAGTGATGGGGGGGTTATTTTTGGGTCCTAACAGCACCACCTCTTATGCAAAAGCCATTCTAGTCCATCTCTAAGAATTGCAAAAGTCCCAACAATTTCAGCATTGCTGAAAAGTCCAAGTCCCAAGTCTCCTCCAAGATCCAAAGCAAACTCTCAACCATGAGCCCCTATTCAAATGAAAACTTAAACACTTGCAACATTCAAAGGCACAAGATAAACATTGCCATTCCAAAAGGTACACACAGCAGGATGCAAATCATTGGGGCCAAAGCAAATCCAAAATCCAGCCGGGCAGACATTAAGTCCTGCAGTTCCAAGTGGGACATCCGAAGCAATCTGTGATGAGTTGTGAGCTCCAAAGGCCTTACATGGTTTTTCCCCTATAGCACTCATGGTGGTAGATCACATGGCATCTGTCTTAGGCTGGCTTTTCTCCTTCCTTGCAGTTTCCCTTATATGATCCACATTCCTGGTTTTTCCAAACTTATGGGGTTTCCACTGAATGGGCTTTTCTCTCAGAGCTTTGCACACTGCCCTCTCAGGGGCACACTTCCTGGCCTCCCAGGATTTCTGAAGTTGAGGTGGAAGCCTTCTTAGCCTCAGAACTCCTGCATTCTGCATGTGCCAAAAACCATCACCATGTGGATGATGCCAAGGTCTGTTGCCAGCTGGAGCAGTAAGCAGGCTTCCTTCTCTCTTGGCTGTGGGGGTCGAGTGCCTGGATCACTGAGCACTCTGACCCTGATTCCGAGGAACAAATTCCCCATGCCAGCACCATTCTGGAACCTGGTGTGGCTGCAACTGCCATTCTAGAGCGTGGGGCTCAGTGACTTTCCCCTCAAGGCACAGTCCCTGAACTTTGCAGTTTTGAGGCTGCAAAGGGTGGAGACTTGCCTCCTTCTGTGATGCCCTCAGGCTATCCTTTCCTTTCTTCTGTTCCTTCCAGGCAATGGAGATCCTCTCAGCTCCAAGTTTGCAGTTCACAGCTTTATTGGAGTTTCCTTTCTGGCCAAACTCACAACATTTTGAACCATCCTGCTAGGCTCTTTGCTCTTTATTCTCAACATAAGTCTGGCTAAAAGCCCCCAGTAACAGCCGTGCCACCACCCCAATATTTGGATGCTTTGAAATATCTTTTGCCAGATTAATTAGCCCACCATACTTAAACTCACTCTCAGGCAAAGTCTCTGGACAGGAGAAAAATGCAGACAAAGCTCCCACCAAGCCATAACAGACATTGTCTGGAGCCCAACAACCAATGCAGTCCTTCTTCCTAGCAGAAACCTCTCCAGCCTGGTCTTAACAGGCCGGCTTTCTACCAGATTCTGTCTTAGCTACCCTTCTCTCCTTGCTGGGACAAATACCAAACACCCAAAACAAAGGAAGGAAAGGTTTATTTAGCTCACAGTTACTGGAGGTTTCTGTCCATATTCAGCTGGGTCCAGGCAGAGCAGCTCATAGCAGAAAGCAACCTTCATGGCAGTGGCAAAGAGCAAGACTAGTTTTACTTCTTATACTTCAGTTTAATACTTTCCTGCTGGATGGTTAAGACCAAGATAAAGCAAGACCTATGTAACAAGAATTACAAGAATTATAGCTTTTGTATCTGATTAAGGTCAGTCAAATACCCTCAGGATTTATCCTGAGACCTTGTAAGGCAGTTAAGTAGTTTTTTTTCTTTTTCTTTTTCTTTTTTTTTTTTTTTTGGTGGAACCGGGAATTGAATTCAGGCCCTCGTACTTGCCAGGCAAGCACTTATTCTACTGAGCCATCTCCTTGGCCCATATATATATATATATATATATATATATATATATATATTTCTTTTTCCCATCTTTCTTTCTTTTCTCCTTTCCCTCATCTCATTTTTTCCTTAACTTTAATAAGTTTCTTTCCCTTTCACAGTATCCATTGTACCTTTCAGATTCTATTCACTCTTTCAGGTTCTTATACTAGGGAGAGAATATGGTATTTACACATGTGAGCCTGAGATTTTGGAAAAAAGACAAAGTTTTTCAGGTGGGGACAGACTGTGAGAGATGACCACAGAAAGTTACCACAGTAAAATCAGTGTGGGGCTTCCTCATAAAAAAAAAGGATGAGAGATTCTATTCAACCCAGCTATTTTCCTCCTGGGTATTTTTCCAGAAGAAAAGAAACCATCATACCACAGTGCACCCATATTTAAACTGCAGCACAGTTTGTCATAGCTAAAACTTGAAAACAACTCAAATTCCCATCAACTGAGAGTTATACAAAAAACAAAAGACCATACTCATCAGTGAAATAAATCAGACCACATGTGTAAATATCATATTACCTCACTAGTGTAAGACAAAAAGTTAGACACTGATTTTCAAAAGCAAGCCAAAATCAACATTTTGGGCCAGTGAGATAGCTCAGTGGTCTAAAGAGCCTGCTTAGGCAAGCTCAGACAGGTGCAGTGGACCGTGATCCTATCCCTGGCACCACATGCCATGCCAGGCCCACCCTCAGGGCTAGCTGAGCCGGCCAAAAAATCAAAATAAAGTAAAAAAGATAAGACCAATATGCCATGGGTGTTGGTAAGAATATATAGCAAAACTGACCCTGATTTATGTCACACACACACACACACACACACACACACACACACACACTGGCAGCTATCATCTAGAAAGGAAAAGTGCTTTAAGTTTTATCAGTTGCACTTTTTTTAAATTTATTTTTTATTTTATTGAAGTACAAATATCAATCAGACAGTTTCAAGACACCTTAACAAGACAGATTCGTTAAATTAATACATTGCAAACTGTTTTCATAATGTTTTGGTATCATACAAGGTGCATACATGATATTATATTTACAGATATTATTTTAGCTGATGTCTCTTATCAGTAAATTGCACTTTTTTTTTTAAATTAGGTTTTGAGAATTTTTTATGGTGCTGTAGGAGACATTTCCTGGTCCTCGTCTCAGTCCAAGAAACCAATATTTGTAATCCCAAAGTTACGTTATTGGAATCCCATCAAGTTGATTCCAATCTACCACTTTCCATGCAGCCCACGGCGAAAATGAGGACAATAAATTATATTTTTAATCATTGGGGAGTCGAGGGGCTCTAAGTCCTGCCATGACATGGCTTTCTGGAACCAAGAGAGGGACCTAGGGCCTCACCCGGTTTTCATTCAGTGAGGGAGTGGCTTGAGGACTGAGAATTGTGGGAAGTAGGTGACTACTGTGAGCTGGGCTAGGTGGGTGACCTACATTTACCTCTGCCATATACAGAGAGGATATGCAGAGAGTAATCTGCATTATATAGTATTTAATGTTTTGGGAAGTCTAGGGCTTCAGCTTTGATGTAGTCTTTCAAGCCCCAGGAAGTCATAGCCTCTGTCTCAAGGCTCGATCCCAGCTGGCAGCGCGGAGCATTAGCTCTACCATCCTGTCTCCACTGGGCTCACATTAAGGAGCAGCAGGCTTACCAGGGAAACATGCATGCCACCTTCAAAGACTATCACCAGCACCTCAGCTAGACCATTACACATTGCTTAAGGCCAATTGAAGGATAAACAGAAGTCCTAACCAGCTCTCTACATAACAATACAAGGAAATAGGATCAGACTCAGTCAAAATGGAGACAGTTGCTCTTCTTTCAAGGAGAGCTACTCAGGTGGTCCCCCACATGATGCCTCATAAAAGAAGCTGATTTAATTCCCTTGCAAACAGAAAAATGATTATTCCATTTAAATGCAAGACACTACTAGCCATGATCATTTGTATTGGCAACTATTTGCAAAAGGCTGATTTCCACCCACGAACCATAAAGTATAGGTAAACCACATACGAAAGAGAGCCATTGCCAAAGACTCTATCCTCCCTTCTCTTGTTAGTTAACATGTGCAGCAGAAAACTGATAGTTCTGCTTTGCTCACTGATGTCAAGGTTAGTGGTGCAACAAATCTCATTTTTGAAACATTAAATGAAATCTGTTCTTAGTTAACATTTTACTTTAGCACAGAATAGCAGCTCTAGATGAGTGGAGTTACACCTGAAGTGGAGTTTTTATAATACACAAGGTTAGAAAAATCAGATTAAAGAGAGGAATTCTATTAGTTTGGTGTAAGTTATTTTCTGCTTTTATCTATTTGGTTTAAGACATTTGACAATTCCTATTGCATTGTATCAGTATTTTCCCTTCAGAGGCACACTACATAAGGAGATACTGAAACCCCAGATTCAACATGTGTACATTCCTAAGTTGGAAAGTTTCTAACCATTTCCAATGGTTGAACAAGTGTGTTATTGGCTGGATGCAATCAGCCTTCTGGAGTCGTACTTCAGCCAGCTAGTAACCTGGGCTGTAATGCTAAGGCCCAGGGCTCTTCATCCAGCCTTTTGTAAAAGTGACTGCAGCTGAAGATGGGAGGTAGTGGGCAATCATAACTGCTCTCTTCTCAGAAATATTGGGCAGAATTCTAGATTGGGATCCCCAATGCTGGTAACAGCCTGGCTGTGATGTGTGACTTAGGAGAATCACATAATATCAATGACATCTCAGAATATTGTGAAGATATTCAATGAAATTTACTGAGCACCTACTAGCTTAGACACAATAATAGGTACTCGGGCTTCAAAAAGTTATAGTGTCTTTTCCCCCAAATGACTGTGGGACCTAGTCACAAACAATGCATTGACAAATTGAAAGGACAGCAGAGAAAAAGCACACTGTAGTACTCTTCTGACCAAGTTGCAGAGGGAAAGAAACAAGAAAGCTTACGGGACATATCAGGAAGACAGGGGTTGCAAGGCCCTCAGCAAGGTTTGAATCTTTGAGATACCTGAGCACATAAAGAGTATAGTAAAAAAAAAAAAAAAAAAGAATACAGTCAAGGTATATTTATTCACTATATCGCTCATCAGAACAATGAAATTCTTAATGAGTTCTCTTTGTACATTTTCTAAGCATGTTAAGTACATTGTCCTAAAGTCCACATTATGACCTTAGGGGGCAAGTCCTGTCATTGTCATTTCATAGGCTAGAAAACTATGGCTTGGAAAAGCTCATTACTTGTTCAAGTTAGAGAGTTATTAAGAGACCAGACAGGAACTCTGAAGCAGCAGTTTGGGTATGAATCAAAATGCTGTTAAGCTAGCAGCTCAACTGATAATAGATGAATATTACACTTCAAAATATAGGGAAGAGAAAGGCAGAAGTTGTTTCTATAGCTACCCCTGCCTCTGACATAAAACGGGAATACAGATTTACCTCAGCATGTGGTGTTCTGGGCAAGGGGAAGACTATGGTCCAAGCTCAGGTCTTCAATTTTTTTAACAAAGGAAAGGTTTATTTAGCTCACAATTACTGAAGGTTTTAGTCCATACTCAACTGGACCCAAGGCAGACAGGCACATGGCAGAGAGCAACAGTTCATGGTTGCAGAAAACAGCAAGAGTGAAAGGGAGGAGTAACAGCAACAGTGACTACAGAGAGCAAGTCTGTCTCCCTTAGTTACATTCAGGCTATATACCCCAGCCATGGGTGTAGTACTCACACTCATAATCCCAACAGCACTCATATCCATAATCCCAGTTAAAGTGGATTCTCAAACTCTAGAAGCCCCCTCCCCATGACTGCATGAGGCTCCAAGCTCAGGTCTTACTGATGGCTCTGAGTCAGTTTTCAATAGACAACAGTTGTCTCTGCAGTCTGGGTGCCTAAGAATTTGATCTGGGCCCCATTTTAGTAACTAAGGATAGCCTTAAGTTTATCTGTAGTTTCGATCCTCCCCAAAGGAGGTGCATGCCTTAATGTCATGATTCAATAAAGTCAAAGGTAAAAAAATATTATGATAAATATAAAAGGTATAGGTAAATACTGGTTATTCTGTAATGGTAAGAAATTGGGTGACACATAAAGTTATATGTGATCTATTTGCATATTAAAACTTTACAACAGCTAATATTGTACCATTGTATCAGTCAGTGCATAGTAAAGAAACAGATTTAATGGAAGTTATACAAATACATAAAAGTTTATATGACAACCTTATAATGGCCACCCAGTGTGAGGTGTGAAAGAGTCCAAAAGGTCTGTATGTGCACTGGACAACCAAAAGACCCAGTCAAAAGTCACTATATTGTGTCCCATGAGAGACCATCTCAGGTGGCTAACAGGTCTGTGCTGGAAGACAGGAGACAACAGTCCAAAGTGACATGAAAACTAGGACTCATTCATAGAAAAAGCAAGCCTTCCTTGTTTTGCTTTTATACCACTCTGACAAAAAGTCCTCACTACAGTGTGTCTTCCATATCCATACCTATGCTGAGAAATCTAGTTGGGCATTTCTTACTCAAGTTGACACAATCAGTTAACTTTCACAACCTTGATAAATTCCTTGCAAATAATTTGCAATTGGTATGTTTTAGTGGACTGGTGTTGACCTATTATTGGTTAGTGATTATACACTAATAAATTTACTTACAATGTGATATTTTAAAACAAAAGTTTATAAGTATCCAACTTCCTGCCAGCCCAGCTAGAACAGTCCTACTCCCATGTAGTCACAGGACACTAATAGGTGACCCTTCACTGCAGCCTGCTGAAGCACATCCTGCCCATTCAAGCCTGCTTGGGGTTCAGTGTCCCCTCATTTCTTGGACACTAACTTATTGTTAAAAGCTAAGGTCTGGGCTGAAGGGGTGGGTCACTGCATGGAATGATCTCGAAGAGATCATTTTCCTGGTGTCTGCCTTCAAGGTCTGCTCCCTGGCTGCCATGACACAGCAGCACTCTTCTCCTAGGTCCTACCACCATGACTTCCTGCCTTGGAGCCAGCTCACTATGGATTAAAAATATGATATGTTCTGAAACTGTCTCATTGCTATTTGTTTCTCAATAAAATTATTTAAAAAAAACAAAATGAACAGGTCCTACTTTAAGCTGTGTGTCAGATATTTTGTCTTAGGTATGTGGAAAGTGACTAAGATAGAAATGATAAACAATTTCAGTAAAGTTGCAGGATACAAATCAACATGCAAACATCAGTAACATTTAAAAAATCTATTTGTTAGTATGTATTTGCAATGCATAATGATTGTTTTCACTGTGGAAATTTGATACATGTGCATGACACATTTCTTTTTGCATCATCTCTTCACATGAAATAGTCCCTTCCTATTTGAAAAAAACTTTCACTGTTTCCTTTTATATATTTTTATTTTGTTCTTTAATTTATTTACATTTTGAGTTCCTCATATAAGAGAAACTATATGGTACTAAAGTGTATATGTATGATTTATTTCACTTAACATGTTGTCAAGTTGCAACTTTGTAATGAATGACTCAAAATTATTCTTCTTTATAGCAGAATAGTGGTTCATTGTGTGTAAGTGCCATTTTTTTTATCCATTCATCTATTGATGTACTTACAGGCTGCATACAAGATTTAGTTGTTGTATTATAACTTGGGCTGCTACAAATGGCCAATGAACTCTTTCAGGAGGGAAGTAGCTGGGTTAAATGCAACTTCTTGTTTCAAACTTTGAGCAGTCTCCTTATTTTTTCCAAAGTGGTTGTACTAGTTTATGTTCCCAGCAATAGTGTAGAAAAATTCTTTTATCCTGTAGCATTTATTATTATATGATTTCCTGATGATGGCCATTCTTTCTGGGGTAAGATTGAATCTCACTGCTATTTTAGTTTGCATTTCTTCAATGGCCAGTGATGATTAACATATTTTCATGTATTTAGGGCACATTTGTACTTATTCTGGGAATTACCTATTGCTAGCCCCCTTGTAAGATCCTAGGGAGATTTTCATAGGTGAATTCTTAAAGTTAAAGAATGCACATGGGCAAGAAATCAGCAATGTGCAATACAATAACCACTGCTGAACACCTTTCACCTTGTTTTTTCAATGTGTATTGTTTCTAATGTCTTACTGAAAGGACGAGTCACTGTTTAATTGTTTGATCCATCCTGCATGCCTATATCTGGCAATCTGAGCAACAAATTTGATGATACAAATGTGTAGTATAACAACCACTGTTTATTTTCTTTTTTTTTTCTTTTTTTTTTTTTTTTTTTTTTTTTTTTTTTTTTTTTTTTTTTTTTTTTTTTTTTTTTTTTTTTTTTTTTTTTTTTTTT
>PVKA01016618.1:12619-22996 GCA_004027165.1 Ctenomys sociabilis | reverse complement strand
ACCACCATACCTGGCTTATTTGCTTTTCCTGTTTTGAAATACCATACCACTTTTATTTTATGTTGCTTTAGTTTTGTCTTTGTCCTTGTTATTTTTTTTTCCTCTTTAAAATAAAAGGAAAGAAATCATCCAAGAGTAGCAGGCATTGTGAAGCAGAGTAGAGCACAAGAGGGCAAGATTGCAAGAGCAGCCTGCATTTTTATTGTATAATTTTTTTTTTTTTTTGGAACTGGGCATTGAAATCAGGCCCTTGCATTTGCCAGGCAAGCGCTTATTCTACTAAGACATCTCCCTGGCCCCTGTTGTATAATTCTTATACACATTGGTGTCTGGCATCTACACATGAATATGTTCTATAACCAGTGCATGCAATAGCTCTATCCCACTTTGCACCTATATTAGACTAGTGAGGTCATGTCTTCAGGTGTCATTAGATGGCCTTGAACTTGGAAGCAGTGTGGGTATTCCCCTTCGTTTTCATTTTAATTTGGAATTTCCAATTTGTTTTTCTACTTCTTTATATAGTCTAGATTTTAGTCTCTTATTCAAGGGATCACTTGCAAAGTATTCTCTTTTTCTAGGTTGTTTTCTTCATTGTTTTGTTTATCTACTATGCTGTGAAGAAACATAATTTGCTATAATCCCATCTCTTGATACTTGGTACTATTTTGGGGGCACTTTGATTCTAAACAGAAAGTCCTTGCCTGTGTGTATATCTTCAAGAATTTTAACTATTTTTGTCTTCCAGCAGGTTAACTGCTTCTGTTTTAATATTTAGACCTTTGATCGATTTTGATCTTAGATTAATATATAATGAGAGATGTGAGTCTAGTTTCAGTTTTCTTTGTGTGTACATCCAGTTTTCCCAAGACATACTTTCATAGGCTAGCTTTATTCCAGCATATTTCCTGGCCTTTTTGAATGTATATACATATAATTTCTCCTTTTCCATTGCTTCTTGCTTCTTGTGGCTTCCCTGGAAGGCACAATCATTATTTATTGCCATGGTGGATTTCCTCTTATAGATTGGTGAGAGGTTACATGATGAGCTTTCCCACATGGAAAAGAGGTGAGGTAAGGTAGTGGGACCATTAAGACAGAGTTAGGAGAAGAAGAGGAAACACAAGAAGCAGTGCCTGGTGCAGAGCCCCAATTTCTATTTCATGGATGTGAAGTGCACAGGATGCTATAAAATCACCATGGTCTTTAACCATACACAGACAGTAGTTCTGTGTGTTGGCTGCTCCACTGTCTTGTGCCAGCCTACAGGAGGGAAAGCAAGGCTCACAGAAGGATGTTCCTTCAGGAGGAAGCAGCACTAACTGTACCCTCAGCCAAGATGAGTGGGAAGCCATCCCAATAAACACATTTTGGATTTAAAAAAGAGAAAAGAAAGATCAGCAGAGAGAACAGCAAAGAAAAATACTTGAAAAAAATTTAAAAATATTATTGATGTACAAGCAAGAATTGAAGAAAAGAAATGAGAAGAAAAGGAAACAGGACAGAGTAGACACATGAACAAAATAAATATGCAAATAATCCCCACATGGATACCATGACAGGTAATGACTACCCACACAATTTCTTTTAGTCTCCTGACAGGCAGTCAAGCCAATCTCCCAACACTGGTTCCTACAGGTTATTAAGTTGCCTGTCCAGGAGTGATAAGGATCATCAGTTTCTTTGGGCCAACCTTGCTGGGAGCCATGTTTTAGATATAACTAGCTGTAGTCTTTTTCTTCTGTCTCAAGATCCAACTTCAATGAATCTGGTAATCGGACAATATCAAACAATTTGCTTGACACTAATGTCCTATCACTTCTGCTTCCTTTGATGCTGAGCAAGTCTTGTGTTTATCTCTGTGTTTTCCCTCCATGTGATGTCTGCCTAGTATTGTCAGAAGTTTTCTGTCCCAATCAACTCACTGTGCTCCTTGGTGTTCAGTTCCCTGACTCAAGCATTCCACCTCCCAGCTTTCAGAACCCAGTGTGGTCCCTGAACTTAACTCAGTGTCACTTACTTGTTTGGGATGGAGGTACATAATTAGGATTTCCTGATGACTTGGATTTTTCAAATCTTTGGGTAAAATAGCAGAAAAATACCCACTCTGGACTCTCTTTCCCCTGTGTCTCCAGTGATATATGAGATATGGTTCTCTGTCATTTTAGCCTCTTCCATGACACTCGTGGGAAATGAGTAGGATGACCCTATAATACAGCCTTCCCCAGTGTTTAGGAGGTCGATGGACACAGAGGATAGCCTGATTTCCTTTTCTGGGGCCTGAACACTGTTTATTTGTGTGCTGGGTTTTCTCTTCTAGGCTACAAGGAGGATATGTGAGGAGACTATATCAGGAATCTGGCCTCTGCAACACTGACTGGCTTCTGCCCTCAGATGGTTAGAGCAACACCTAAAGTGCCATGTTCCTGA
The DNA here is from genome assembly GCA_004027165.1 of Ctenomys sociabilis. Lineage (NCBI taxonomy): Eukaryota > Metazoa > Chordata > Mammalia > Rodentia > Ctenomyidae > Ctenomys > Ctenomys sociabilis. The sequence continues at coordinate 20,566 of PVKA01016618.1, read as the reverse complement.
GTAAAGGGTTCAGGGGAAGCTGTGGCTCAGCAGTGGCACAGCTTTCCCATTATAAGGACTAAATATAATAAAACCTTGGTCCGTGAGCATAATTCATCCTAGAAATATGCTTGTAGTTCAAAGCACTTGTACACCAAAGTGAATTTCCAATAAGAAAGGAGGATCTAAAGAGCATTCCTATCTGCCAGAGACCAAACACATCAGTGGATCTCCCAGATAATATGAACCAAGCAATCATGTAGCTTGCATACCTGCCTGGATCTATTGTGGAGCCTTCTCCATTTCTGAACTCCATTTAAAACTAGCATCTTTGTGAGCCACTTAGTAAATTGGCTGGAGTATCATACCCTAATAAAGAATATGTGCCTCTAAACTCCAAAGAGGTTGACTAGCAATGTGTGTCTTTTTCCCTCAAAATAATATACTACAGGAAGGTGCAAGCCATCTCTGAGATAGTAATTATGGAAGCTGAGTGATAAGAATGGAATAATTTATTATATGTTTGAAATTTTCTATAATTCAGACATAATTTTACCCTAAAATATAATTGAGGGATCATTTTACATAAATGTAGTTTTAACACAAATATTGCACAAGCCATACCTTATTTTATTTTTATTGGTAAATTTACACTTTTTAAATTCAATAAGCCCTTTTTGTTCTAATAACAATGATGAACTGGAAATAAATTCTAGTCAATTCTCTCTCACACTAGTAACTTTCTTAAGAAATGAACTTCTCTTATTCAACTTTAAGGAGATGACAGAGACCTCCCTGACAACTGCCAATATTGTTTTCACACCACTGTTAGATAATTCAGTCTTAAGACAATATTTTCCACTTGTGATCACATAGAAACTCAATAATACATATATTGTTGCCTGGAAATTCTACTACCATCAAGAGTGAAGAAACTAGACCAAGTACTCTATTTCATAGATAGGAAATATGGTCATGCTACTCTTAAGAGTATTGATGGGTAATAAAAAATGATATAAATTTAAGTTACAAAACTAATTTTATTCATGACACAACCCTCAACAATTAATATTCCAAAAGCAGATAAAAGAGATAGTTTATATCCCACCTAAAGATATAACTGAAACTTTTTTTTTCCTAAAGCAACCAATTTAACATGTAGTTCATAGTCATTTGGTTCATTGTTCTGTTCTACAAAAAAGTTTGCTTAGCATTGATGCTTAAAAGACTTTATATAAGTGTGAAAATAATGTTGTACAATTTTAAGAGTATTTCCTAACACATAAGAGTTTAGAAAAAGCACTAGTTTCTAAACTTGAAACTTAATGTTGTCCCCAACATTGGACATGCAACCCATACTGATTAAATATGAGACACTTATCTGTATTTTAAGAAACTTTTTTCATAGATCTCCACTCAGATAATATCACTCAGCCCCTTAACAACTACAATCATTGCATTCTTCCTTTTTCCCTTTAAATGTGGCCATGTTACATTTTCTTATGCAGGTACCAGAAAGAATTTTAATTCCCTTGGGCAATTTTATAGTGGTGATTTAAGAGATGAGCCCTGTGTAGCATGTGGAATTCCAGACATATAATACACCAATTTTCACATGTGACCTAGATTATCTCACATGTTAGCCCCTGTTTATAACCTTTTAGTACATTAGCCAAAGTGTACATATTATACATCACTTTCATCAGAATACAGCAACAAAACATCTATAAACCTCATGCAGTACTTAATAGGTGTCTGTTGTGTGCAAGTCATTAAATCATCTATTTTTTTTCTGGTACCAAAGCTGGACTGCCTCACTTGTCATCTTTCTAGTCATTTCTCACTGTGGCCAGGTTCCTGAACCTTGGGTCTCATGGACAGTACTGATATGCAACCCTGATCAATGGCATTCTACATTTTTCTCACATGTACTTGGGCATTGAACCTTTTTCCATTCCCCACAAATGCCTTAAACAGTTTATTCCTTTGTTTCTCAGTCCATGTTTGCTGGTCATTTTTCTCTATATTCTTCCAAAAAGATGGAGAACAATTAAATGCCTGGTATAGTGTGTAGTCCAGGGGACAAAAACAGGCCACAAAGTTCAACAAGGATAGCACCACCTAGTGTACTATCTGTTTATCCTTATCCCCACCATTCTGGAAATGGCATTCTCCTTTCTGAGCAATTGATCTACACACACACACAGACTCTTATACTGTAGCTCCATGGGATGTCCCTATGCCGTTACATGACTCGTATCCCTCTCCACAGCCTGACTGGCTCAGGGTTCAGGTAGTCCCAGCCCGTGGTCCCTATGACTTCTGTTGTTCACTTAAGGTTTGCCATCATAAAGACCAACTTCAACTTACTCCTGGACACTGGAGAAGAAAACAGTGTTTTTCTGTATTCTCATTTACCTGTGAGAAACTTTGCACTGTAAACTCCAAGAGGGCTAAAATGGAGTTGGGATGACATATATTATTGGTGAATTTAAAGAAAAGAATGCAGTACTATATTTCAGGATTGTGTAGACTCTTCTTTTGGATGTGCATTTCCTTCATGAACAAATGCTGTAATTCTATGGGAAACCCATGGGCACAGCACGTGATAATCTGGTATTTTTCTTCATTTAGTAATTAATTTAGTTGAGAGAGACTATGTGAGAATCAAATATTCTAAATATTTTTGGCTTGCTAAAACAATATTTATGTTTTATCAAGGACCAGCGCAGCTGTTGGTAATAATAGTGGGGGCTGTTCTCTATATCACATCCAGAGTTCCAGACTCCTTCCACACTATAGATATATCATATTTTAAAATCTGTTCCATTCTGCATTATTTTTTAAAAAATATTTTATTTATTTGGTACAGGGTCTCACTACACAGCTTGGATTCATAGTGCTCCTCCTATCTCATCCTCCCTAGTGCTGGAATTACAGGTGTGCATCACCATGCCCAGTTTTGGTGGCCAGAATGGCACACCCAGGGTTCTGGAGTTCTGGGGCAAGCACAGCATGTGGTACTGGGGATCCAACTCAGGTCTTTACACTTGCCAGGCAGGTGCGTAGAACACCAAGCTATCTCCCCAGTCCTATTTTTCATTCAGCATATGGCTTGCACAAAGCATTTTCTATGAAAAAAGCCTAGTTATAATGTAAATGATTTACTTCCCTTGTCTGTTAGTCAGAACAAAATCACAAATGTGCTTGAAAACTATAGTCAAATGGTGTGGTGAGGCGATTTCATATCCTTCTTCTGTCATGGATATTTTTTTCTTCTAACTTGTGAAATGTAAAAGTACTACCAAATCCATTTGGCCACAGACCAAAGACTATTACTCTTCAGTTTGCTTAGTTCTAAGTACATTAATTGGTTTTAAATTGAAGGGGAAAAGACAGGGGATATTTTTGAAGGAGGAAATGTACTAATTTTAAAATTCAAATTTAGACCATTCAAACTTAAATTTTGAAATACAGTTTTTACTCTGCTGTTGAAGTTGTGAACCTCAAAAGATATCAGAAATCATGTTCTGCATGATTGAACCACAATTAAATCATGTTGAGGGATTAGAAGAAAATGTGCTTCAAACCACAATAGAAATTGTTGGGCATCAAAATTGAAATACACTTTTAGTTAGAACAGAGATCAACTAAAGTCTTCTAATATCAGAGATATTACAAAGTTTTGGCAAATGAGAGGCCTTCATCTCACCTGTAAGTTCCATTGCACTTATCACTAAAGAACAATGGCAATGCTAACATATTCTTTTCCCTCCAACTCACAAGAGAAGGCTATTAGCAAAGTTCACCTCACATCTGTAGATCAGGCATACTAATTTCCTTAGCTAATGAAATGTGTCCTTTATTCACAGATGTTTTCTAGAAATAAAAAGGAGACAATAATGAACATGTAGAACTAATTCTGGCAAGAAAAAAGATGTAATGCATGACACGGAACAGAATTTTATTTAAAAATTCAAAGTCATATTCCCCAGATTATAAAGAAGACAAAAGGCTTATAAAGAAAATAGGCTGTTACAGGAGGAAAAACAGAGAATAAAAACCTTGAACAGCAGAGAAATATTATTGTAAAATTTAAACACTTAATAGAAGCCAGATATAAACATCAATTGTAAAATAGTATAAACTTCCAAATGACATGAGACCAAAAGAGGTGCATTGATCAAAACCATGGCAACAAACCATTAATGGAAAATAGACGTCTTGCTTATAACCTTATTTATTTATTTTTAAAAGATTAAATATATTAAAGGTCTCATAAAAATAAAGGCAGTTGCAATTCTAGAAGTTAAGACCTACTTGCCAATGCGAAAATTCCTTATTATATGTATGTGTAAGGCAACCTTTTGTCTAGTTTATAACATTTTGATGATGATGTGTCTGTGTGAGAATTTATTTCCATTTATCCTTTTCAAAGCTTTGCTGAGCTTCCTGAATTCGTTCTTTTGACAGTGCTGGGGGAGTTTTCAGACATACTCCCACCAAATATTTTTCAGCCTTGCCCTTTCTTCAGTTCTTTTGCTCCAGGGACATGACTGAGAGCTTTTTGTGCCTTGGCTCCCCAAAACTGCTCCGTTTTTTATTTATTTATTTATTTATTTATTTATTTATTTATTTATTTATTTATTACAGTGTCTCGCTGCACATCATGGATTCTTTTGTTTTTGCGAGGGGGGGTCAGCTCAGCCTGCCCTGCGGGGAGGGGCTGGCATGGCATGTGGTGCTGGCGATCGAACAGCGGTCCCTGAGAGACGCTTTAGGCCGCTGAGCTATCTTGCCAGCCCAACAGCTCCTTTTTTACAGCGTATTTTGTCTCTGACGTCTATGCTGGGTAATTGGCACTGTTCTTCCTCTAACCTACATTCTGTTATTGAACCCAAGCACTGAGCTATTTTTTCTTTAATCTTGGTACTGCACTTTTCAGTTCTAAAATTTCATTTTGATTCCTTTTATACCTTCCATTGTCTAGATATTTATTTATTTATTTATTTGTATTTTAACTTGAGTGAAAAATAGAAGCAAAAACAAATATAAAAAATGACATAAACAGGGTAATAAACAACAATACATATGTTACAGATTTTCAAAACAGGGATAGCTAATATATATTAATACAACAATCCAACACAGACCAGCAGTCTACAATAGAAGTAGATTAACCACAGAAGTTATTGACTAGAGCCATTCACAGCTCCGTGTATTAATATGACTTTACATACCTCCATTTTTATACTTTTCTGCTGGATGGTTAAGACCAACATAAAGCAAGACCCACATAACAAGAAATGTAACTTTTGTATCAGATAAGGTCAGTCAAGTCCCCTCAGGGTTTATCCTGTAACCATGTACCACACTTTGTAGATCCTTTGTCAGTGTCAGCCATGTTGATGAGTCATGGCCATTGCTTGACCAGTTTTCTCTCTGTGAAAGCCTGAGTGAAACTTTTCTCTCAATGTGACTCTCCTTATTGCCTGTAACTTTAAAAAAAATCTTAGAGAATATGCAAACTTCTATAATTCTATATTATATCTTGACAACAGGAAGGTGATTTGAGGGCATCTCATTTGCCAAAACTTTGGAATATCTCTGACATTAGAAGACTTTAGTTCATCTCTGTTCTAGCTAAAAGTGTACTTCCATTTTGACTCCCTACAATTTCTATTGTGGTATGAAGCGCATTTTCTCCTAATCCCTCAACACAATTTAATTGTGGTTCAATCATGCAGATTTGATTCTTCTTGTATGTATCTCTAGATGCAGAGTAACCAAATAAATAATTTTTGAGTTATAGTGCAAATAAATAATTTAAAATTAGAAATTTGGTTGTTCTGATGTTTTACACCATAAAGTCATTGAGTTCTACATATATATTTGTTTGAATTTTCATACACATGTATAATAACTATTTATTTGAGATGGTAAGAGTCAAAATAGCAGTTTTTGTTTTGATCTCCTGGTTCAAGAGAATATAAAAATGGAACACAGATTTTGTTCCCCTTATTTAATAATGTACTCCTAACTTCTATGTAACTGTTTGAAACATACTTATTGATCAATAAATATGTCAGATGAATTAATTAACTAATACAAAGAAATATGAAGTCAGCAGCGATAAAGCTGAATTCTCTATGAGAGTAAATGAAGAATGACTTGCTCAGATTTAGGGAAGAGAGAATATTTTGTATATCTTATATGGATTATGCCATAAAACATAACTGAGGGATTTTTAAAAATAGCTTGCTGCAGTGGCAGTGAAAATACAAATGTTTGGAGGTATGAATTCACCCATATGATTAATAGTGCTTTCTCCAAACATGCATCCTGATTGGGGAATGATATTGAATCTAAAACTTGTGTACTGCAGAATTCTTAATGATGACAAAAGCAGTGATGGATCAAATTGTAAAATGTCTAATGTATGTGAAGACTTTTGACATTTATTTTCTGGATTTTAAAAGAAATATTCATCATAAACACAGAGAAAAAGTAATGTTATGGTTTAGTTCTGAAATGTCTCTGGGACTGGGGAGATAGCTCAGCAGCATAAGCGCCTGCCTGGCAAGTGCAAGGTCTTAAATTTGATCCTCAGTACCAAAAATAAAATAAATAAAAAATTAAAAAATAATAAAAAACAAAATGTCCCCTAAAAGACTAATGCATTTTAAAGTGGAGATTTGGGAAGTGTGGTGACGCTGCATTCAATAGTGGATTAATCTTTTGATGAGTTTGCAGTTTAATGTGCTGTTAAAATCTAGGGTATGATTAAAGGAGATGGGTGTGCCTTTGGAGGATCTACCTGTCTATCTGTCTATCTATCTATCTATCTGTCTGTCTATCTATCTGTCTGTCTGTCTGTCTGTCCATCTATCTGTCTATCCTCTACACCTATCTTTCACTCTTCTTCATTTCTCTGCTTCTTAATTGTCATAGATTAAGCAGTTTTCCTTTGCCAGGCCCTTTCATGAAGGCATTTCCTGCTTGGAGCCAGTTGATCATGTACTGAACTCTTAGAAACTGTGAGTCAAATAATTCTCCCCTCTTAATTAGAAAACATTGGGGATTTTGTTCTACTGACAGGAAAACTGACACAAGATATTTAAAACTGTATGGAATTGAAGAAGTTAGTCTTAATGAGTGGAGTATGGTCTACATTTTGAAATAATGAGTATGAATTTTATGCTATTTGATGGTTAGTAATTAGGCTCTAGTGACTTTGAAAGGTAGAGGTTCATGTGACTGGCAGTGATAGAGCAATGCAAAGCACATTATGTATCCAATTCTAGCAAATATAAACTAAAACAGACTAGCCAGATTCCTTGAGACATTTTTAATGTGGGAAATAAATAAGCCAGTAATTTTCAAGGAACTAAACATTTGACAGCAGTCTGGTCTTTTAGAAATGAGAAGCAATGAGGTTAGGCCCAGTGATTGCCTTCCCATGGTTTACTAGGTGCCCAGCCCATAGGTCAAGGAAGAGGAAGCTAGACAGAGAACAGAAATCTCAAGTTAAAATTAAGCTAAATCACAAAAGAAATAAGTTAGTTGAATGACAATGGAGTGCCAATCTCTGACAAGTGTAGACAAAGGAAGGGGTATAGAAATGAAGAATCGTGATGTGTGTGTACGGACAGTACAGTTGGGATAGATAACGCTGTGCTTCTACATAATTCTATGAGAGGCAAGATTTGCACTAGTGGTGGTTGGACAGGATATTATGTTGGCTTCTAGTACTATGGACTGTCCCGTCTAGCGGGTCAGTCAACGCAGGTCACCTAGGGGAGGAGAGGGGACTGACGAAGACAAAGAACAGGTGCGCGAGAAATGGAGACAAGACAGGATTCTGATCAAGTCTCGTTTATTCAAGGAAGCGATACAGCTTATATAGCAGAGGGAAGGGAAGTCAACGTCACTAATGACGTAGGTATATTAGGGTAATGCTATAGGCTA
>PVKA01016617.1:31488-47637 GCA_004027165.1 Ctenomys sociabilis | reverse complement strand
AGGGACAACTAGACACAAACCATAACATTCCATCCCTGGACCCCAAAACTCTTGCACGTTCCTTTATGAAAAAGGCATTTTAGTCCATCTCTAAGAGTTGCCAAAGTCCTAACACTTCCAGCATTTCTGGAAAGCCTAAGTTTCAGATCCTCTTTTAAGGCAAATTCTTAGCTGTGAGACCCTGTACAAATGAAAAGTCAAACACTTTTAATGTTTAAAAGCACAAGATAAACATTACCATTTTAAAAGGTATAAGCAACAGGGGAATACAAAGCATTGGGACCAACGCAAGACCAAATTCCAGCAGGCCAAACATTAAGTCCTACAAGTGGAACATCTGAAGCAATCTGTGGCAAATTATGAGCTCCAAAAGCCTTACATGGCTCCACCCCTAGAGCACTTTTAGTGGTAGCTCCCATGGCTTCCCTAAGAGAAGGGAAGGCTGGCTTTCCTCCCTCCTTGCAGTTTCCCTTAGAGGATCTACATTTCTGGATTTTCCACACTTCTGGGGTTTCCATTGAATAGGCTTCTCACAGCTTCACACACTGCCCGCTCAGGGGCACACTGCCTGGCTTCCCAGTCCTTCCAAAATCTAGGTGGAAGCCTTCTTAACCTCAGAACTTCTGCATTCTGCAAGTGCCTAAAACCAGCACCATGTGGATGATGCCAAGGCCTGCTCCCAGCTGGAGAAGTAGCCAGGTTTTCTTCTCTCTTGGCTACAGGGGTCGATTGCCTGGATCATTGAGCACTCTGACCCTGATTCTAAGGAATAAATTCTCCATGCTGGCGCCATTCTGGAACCTGGTGTGAATGCCACTGCCATTCTGGAACATGGGGCTCTGCAGCTTTTTCCCTAAGGCAAAGTCCCTGATCGTTGCAATTCTGAGACTGCAAAGAGTGGAAACCTGCCACCTGTGATGCCCTCAGGCCGTCCTTTCCATTCTCTTTATTCCTTCTTGGGAGTGGGGATCCTCTCAGCTGTATCTTTACATTCCACAGCTTTATTGGAGTTTCCTTTCTGGACAAACACAACATTTTAAATCATCCTGCTGAGCAGTTTGTTCTTGATTCTCAACATAAATCTGGCTAAAAGCCCTTACCAATAGCCATGCCACTACCTCAGTACTGGACTGTTGACATACCTTTTGCCAGATTAATCAGTCTACTACACTTAATCTCAGTCTCAGGCAAAGTCTCTGGACACAAGCAAAATGTAAACTTTCTGCCAAGTCATAACACAAATCAAAGTCCAACAACCAATGCAGACCTTCCCAGCAGCAACCTCCCAAGCCTGGTCTTTATGGGCAGGATTTCTGTTGGCCTTCTGGTCTTCTGAGCTCTGACCAGAATCTCCCATACAGAACATCTGAAGCTGTTCCAGCACTTCTCTTGTAGGTGACATCCTGAACCTGTCCTATCTTTTCAGATAAACCATTCCCATAAGCTTGTAATCCAGGGCTGGGGAGATGGCTTAATGGAGTAAGCACTTCCCTGGCAAGCACAGGGGCCTGAGTTCGATCCCTGGTTCTGCAAAAAAAAAAAAAAAAGCAACAAGCTTGTAATCCACATTGTCAGGTTTAGCCACAGCAACAACCTCATTCCTGGTACCAAATTCTGTCTTAGTTACTTTTCTCTCGTTGCTGGGACAAATACCTGACACCCAAAGGGAAGGAAGGAAAGGTTTATTTAGCTCAGTTACTGGAGGTTTCAGTCCATATTCAGCTGGCTTCAAGACAGAGTGGTAGATGGTAGAGAGCAACCTTTCATGGCAGTGGCAACGAGCAAGAGCAAAAGGAGTGGCAGCAACTGAAGCAGCTAGCTGGCCTCTCCCTTCCATATATTGTAATGTAAATTACCTGCCCCAGGGACAGTGGCACACAACAATAATCAAACTCCAGAAACCACCCCATGACTCCATAGGGGTTTTGGGGGGATAGCTAGATACAAACCTTAACAGTTAGTAAATGTTACTTCTTTTGGGACCAGTACTTTCTAACATTTTATGGATGAACTGACTGTGTACTTTTTACTATAAAGTACTTCTTGTAAAGTGATATATTTTTTGGGAAGGATTATGTAGCTGGGCTTATTTTCCTGTCAAAGACTAGCCCTCAGTAACAATGGCTTTTGAGAACCAACGTATTATTATTGACCTGTGTAACGGTTTTAAGTGGGAAGAACTGGTTCCAACTACCTATTTTTTCCAGGACCAGAAGAAACCTTTGAGATCATCTGATCATAGAACACCAGAACTGGGGCTCTGGCCATCACACTGTGTGTCTTCAGAGACAGTAGCCAGAGTGGAAGCTCCTAGTAACCGAAGTTACATCTGTTTTCATTCTCTCCTCTCAGTACATCATGTCCTGCTGCAGCACTGTTCCTAGACATATAGTAGGAGCTGAGATATGAAGGCTTGAACTTGCCTCATTGTATCTTGGCCTGCTCTCTATGGCAGAAGCCACACAATGCAGGGACCTCACCAGTCAAAATCCAACCCTTCTTCTATGGCATATACATGCTTTGTCTTACTGCTTTTTTCCTGTGGTGTTGGAAAATTAATAACTGCACTGGGGCAAACAAATAGCAAAAGGATAAAGTAGATGAGCAAGTAGAATCTGCATATTGAATCTCTGCTCCCTCCACTCTGAGAGTTCAGAAATATATATGACTATGACAATCCCAGGGTGCAGTCTGATGGAAAAGGGGAGAGGGGTCGCTTGCCTCTGTTCATTGTGTGGTAGTAAAGTGTGTGTTTACTGGGGAAGCTTTGAGGAGATGACCTTAGGGAAAGGGCTAAAGCTCTGTGGACCTTGTGCTGTCTGGCATGCTTTTTCCTCTGTCTACTCAGGTTGTAGTCTTTGTTTGAACCCAGTATCTCAATTAGCAGTATGAGAAATGGGTGTGGCCCAGTCAGATGGTGCCTAAAATTAATCACCACAGGATTCTTGGAGTCAAAATGTTTTATGGCTGTTGTGCTATTTGTGAAGAAAGAAGTCCAGTTAACACTGGAGACTAGGATTCATGTTGAAATTATTAAGGTGACTACTAAAAGCAAAAGAGGGTGTAATTACTAAGTGAAATGAAGAGGGAATTATCTGTATAACAAAGTCAAGAAAAGGAAATGATAACATACAGTGTACAGGACAAGATGGTAGATTTAAATCCAAATAACAATAAATAAAAGGAAGAAGAGGGAGGTAGGGAATTGAAGACAGCATCTTTTCCAACCAGACTTGAGGCATGGCACAAAAATGAAACAAATCTCACTTAAAAATTTTAGGGTAAGGGTTGAGGGGAGAGCTTGGCGGTCTAAGTGCCTGCCCGGCAAGCACAATGAACCAAGTTTGATCCCTGGTACCACATGCCATGCTAGCCCTGGAACCCTCGGTGCGTTGTGCAAGCCATGAAAACTGGCCGTTGTGGCACATGCCTGTAATCTCAGGGCTGAGGAGACTTGAGACAAGAGAATCACTATGAGTCCCCAGCTGTGTAGCGAGACCCTGTACCAAATGAATAACCACAATAATGACTTCAAGACAGCATGAACTACATAGCTTGACCCTTTCTCCAAAAAATAATTTTAAAAAAAGGTCTAACACTATTGGTGAACTCAGTTCATCAGTGTGCTAAAAGATAGTATACCTTGAGCAAGTTAGAGTTTATTCAAGGAATTCAGGGTTCCAATAAGTGTGTAATGGAGGTATGCTTTAATTACAGAGCCATTAGGTGTCACTTTTTTGGAACTGTGATTTTATACAACCACAAGATTGTGGGCCTTGAGAAGAAACAGAATTCTTACAAGTCTGATCTTTTTGTCCTTTGTCATCTAGAGCTCTCTGCTCCCCAAATGGTACTTCTCACGCCATTTCCCTAGATGCTGCTTCAGAAATCATAAAAACTCTTAGCTTTGTGTAAGTAAAAATAAAATATTTCTATCATTTAAAAAAACTAATAAAGAGTCAACCAGATATTTTGTACCTCCCTGAAGGCACAAAATGAATAATCATTTGGGAGAATAATACCCAACCCCCATGACAAAGAATTCCTGTGTGCTTAAAATAGATAATGCTTCCCTGGCAAGTGCGAGGTCCTGAGTACCAAAAACAATTTAAAATAAAATAAAAATAGATAATTTGTAACAGTTAAAGGATAAAATTAGAGGTATCTCATAGAAAAGACAGTAAAAGAGAAGTATAAAAAAACAGTAGAAATATGAATAGGTATTAACTTAATGAACCACAATTTTTTAAAAAATCACAGCTACATAATGACACTATAGTCTGTTCAGTAGGTTGGTAAGGTAGATGCTAAAAGAAATGGTAGTATCTGTTGGTGACATGAAAATAATTACTTCTCTGATAATGCAAATAGATACAAATTTTCCAAAGTGGATTTTTTTTTTTGTACAAGTGACTGAGTTTGTGGACCCCACACTGAACTGCACCTCTAGTCCTACTACTGCTACTAGTACTACTGCTATTTTTAAATTTGATACAGAGTCTTCCCAAATAGTCAAGTTGTCCTGAATTTACAATCCTCTTAGTCTCTATGCTTAGTTCCTGAAAACAGACTGATAGTCAAATAGATACTAATAAAAGATTTTGTTGTGCCTAAGGTAGGTTGAGGTAAATTTCTTTTATCGTTGTTTGTTTTATTCCAGTACTGGGGCTTGAACCAAAGGCCTTATTGAGCTACATCGTCAGCCCTTTTTAAGTCATTAAGTTTGCTAATCTTAAAAAATTACTAAATTTCCCAGACTGGGAAAACTGAACTTTTGATCCTTCTGCCTCTGCTTCCCAGAGTGCTAGGATTACAAATGTGCACTGTCATCCTGGTTTCTCATTTGTCATTTACATCAACAGTTTGATGAATGGTTTTGGAGTCCAGAATACAGTTTCTCTGAGGGCAGATGACAAGATATATTCCTGAGCTACACTGTGTTAGATTGCAAGGTGTCTTTGTAGCAGGTCCATGTAAAGGGATATTTTAGCCTTGAAAAAGGCCTTCAGTTGCCCATGAAGAGTGTACAATAAGAGGTAAGAATAAGTGAGATGTGCTCCCTTAATTCAGGAACCCTTCTGGTTAAACCCTGAAGGTTCCAGGCTGGAACCAGTGCCAGAGTCAGGGGCCACTATCTTAACCCTATCACCCTAGATCCTGAGTGACAGTATTAGACCAGACTGTTGAAAAATACCAACTTAAATCAGACAGTTAAAAACATCCCCATGATGTCCATAACTAGTTTAATTCCTCTTTCCTCTTCAGTAATCCCACACATTACCTACTTATTTGTTGTAATGAACATGCCATTCGGCTGAAATAAGATTAACTGCTTAAACCACGGCGTTGCAGGCAGGCAGAGAACTTTAATGCCGCTTTGTGTTTCATTGGAAGGTTCAGCAGTTAAACGATACGATGCTCTCCATTCTTCCTTTGTAATCAAGATGGTTTTGCTTAGGATTAGAGCTCCCCAGCCAATTCTCCTGATGGAAGAGTTGAAGCAGCAAATTCATGTGCCGGGGTTACAGCCGGGCAGCGTAACAACCTTCAGATCAAACCTGTTGGCCTCCTCTGCACTCAAATTGCTCTGCTTTGTGAAGCCCCCTCTGCTCAAACGGTAATGGAAATCTCGCCTGCCATCAGGCTGAGGCAGGCAAATTGAAAAGAGGCTTAGGCATGCATCTGGAAAATAGCACGGGGATGCCCCAGATGGGAGCAGGGTCCAGAAAATTAACCCGCATTCCCCCACGTGAATGAACATTTGCCTGTTCTCTGCGTCAAGGTCAAATCCTGCTTCTTCAGCGGAGCTTTTTGGACTGTTCCAGCCTCACTCATCTCTCTTTTCTTCAAGCTCTAATTATAATTATACTTCTCCCTACATTACTTAAGGCTGATTATTTGTTGATTTGTGTGATTCGTAGCATTGTTCTGTATGAGCTAATGCTGTCTCTTCAGTTAGCCTGTAAGCTCTTGGAAGTCAGGGACTTCAAAATGCATGGCCTATGTTCCTCTGCTAACTGTGTGCCCCTGTGTCCTGAGGCCCTTTGCGGCCACCTTTTGCGGTCTGGAGTGGGAGGCGGCGCTGGCAGAGTGCAGCAGGATCCCTGTCCTGCCCATACCTTCTCTTCTAGGAGCATATTCATTTTTTGTGGTTCATAACATCCAGGACCAAAAGACAGTCAATGTGATGCCAGCAGTTTCCCCCATCCATTCACTGCCTTTTCATTCAGTAAGTATTAAGCACCTACTGTGTACCACCTTGTCTCAAAACTAAACTAACAGCCTGCTTAGGCAGACACAGGGGCCGGGCTTTCGTTCCCAGCCTACCATGCCAGTCCTGTCCCCCAGGGCAATGATTGAGACTGGACATGGTGGTGCATGCCTGTAATCCCAGTTCATCGGAGGCTGAAAAACAGGAAGGATCACTGTGAGTCCAAGATCTGTGAGAATCTACAGATCTTGTAGTAAATACATAAAAAGATGAAAAACACCAACACACCCTTTGCTGTTTCTGCAGAAATGAGGGAAAGTTTAAAAAGAACTAGAGGAAAACTCGTTTCTTCTCACGTGCTGCCTTCAAACCCAACTTTGGAGCAGAGCAAATTTTTGTGGTGCTGTTATTCCCTGCTTCCTCCCTTCCCATCTCCCCTCCCTGCCTTCCCAGAGGTGCTAATAGCAGTAGATTGAACTTTGCTGTGTGAAACTGGTTGGCCTGGGTCTCTGCTGGGCAGGCTGCCCTAGCCAGGTCGGAGGGGTGCCAGGTGTGCTCATCTGGACGGGATTTAGTTTGGGTCAGGATTCTTTCAGTGGGCAGGAAAAGGGTAAGAAGGGAGGCAGAGAGATTGGCTTGGCTTTTCTGCCTAGGACTTTGGATTACTCGGGAAAACAAGGATCTGTCATATATCCCCCTCTGCCACTTCTCTTACCCCTGCAGTACTGACTTCTAATTGAATATGTCTCTGCTGCTGCAGGGAAGTCCAGCATTCCAACTTCTCATGGGATGACCTGAGACTGGTTTGGGGTGCACTGGAGCAGTGTGGCTCTCAGCTGGACTTTTCCAGGACTTCTCCTGGAGCCTGAGATCGTGTCCCCAAAATAGCTGTGAGTCCAGCAGTGATGCTCCCTGTCCCTTGTTGCTTCGCTTTCCTGCGGTACCAGAAAAATGACAGTTGGGAGTCAAGGGAGACCCAAGACACTCTTCATTCAGGCTTGCTGAGTTCTCAGGGAAGAAAGGAAGGATTTAAAGTGGCCACTAAGTCAGATGGGGCAGCAGGTGTCGGCACCAAGACCACTCCTCCACAGCTGGGCTCTCATGCACCGTGGAGCCTCTCTCTGTTTGCTTCTCCCACTGTTTGCTTCTCCAGCACTTGATTCCCAAAACTGTTTTTACTGCCACTCAGTCTAGTCTTACCTCCTTGACTGACTCACCTTTATTATTTTCCAGTTATAATCTAAGAAGGAAAACAGGGCCAGCGAGAGAGCTCAGCAGACTAAGACTCCTGCTTAGGCAAGCAGAGGAACCGTGGTTCAATCCCCGGCACCACATGCCATACCAGCTCCCCCCGCAGTACCAGCTGTGCCAGCCACAGAGTCCAGGCATAGTGGTGCATGCCTATGATCCCAGCACTGGGGAGGCTGAAGACAGAAGGATCACTATGAGTCTGAGCTGCATAGTGAGAGCCTGTGGTGCATTAAACCAATTACATTTAAAAAGAAAAAAGAGGGAGAGAGAGAGAAAAGAAAGAGAGAGAGAGAGAGAAAAGAAAAAAGAAAGAAAGAAAGAAAGAAAGAAAGAAAAGAAAGAAAGAAAAAGAACGTCTAGCCAGACATGTTGGTACATGCCCATAACGCAACACTCTGGGAAGGAAAGGCAGGAAGATCACAAGTATGAGCCCTACCTTGGGAATCTGGCAATTTGATGAGATGCTGTCTCAGAATTTAAAAGTTTGAAAGGGTTGATGATGTACCTCAATGCTAAGGCCATAGGTTCAATCCCCAGTACCACCACCCCCAAAATAAAACAAAACAAAAATCTACGTGAATAAAAGCCTATATTTCTGAGTACCGCTTAGACTGAGATTGAGAAGAAAATACTTTCACTCAAGATCTTATTTAATAGCCTCACTAAAAAAGAGTGTCATTTGCAGCATCACTGAAGTTCCCTGCAGGAAACAGAAATCACTACTCAGTTCAGGGAAGAGAGTTTAATTAAGGGACTGTGTTATGGTTCATGTCAAGATGGTCCCAAAATCTCAGGCTTTGATAAGTCTCAGGTAGGTTAGACCTCTGAGGAGTTTCTAGCTAAATGTGATGTTGGAAGGTGAAGCCTGCTCAGAAGAGTTGCTTCACTGGGATGTGGCCTAGAAGGATATAACCCCCATCCTTGAGGCTTCTGTGCTTCCTGATGCCATGTCATGGACTGTTCCTCTTCCATATGCTCCTCTTCCATTCTGCCCTGCCTTGAGCCAGTGGATTATGGACTGAAGCCTCTATAATCTCTGAGCCAAAATAAACCTTTCCTCCTTGCAGTACCTTGTGGGTACTGTATCCCAGCAGTGAGAAAGTGACTGAGACTGTCTACAGAAGTATGGGCAGGCTTAAGGAACAAAGGGGATGTTGAGGTTCCCAGAGTTGGGTAGCAGCCTTTCCCTAAAAGGATGGAGGAAGAAGCTGGCAGAAGAGCCTGGTGAAATAGGTCCCAGCAAGGAGCATTAAAGCTCCCCACAGATTTGTCTCCTGTCACCTCTCCTGCTCTGTGATCTGAAGCAGTTATGTCAGAGTCTTGAGCCAGACAGCAGGGAAGGGAAGAATGGAGAACAGATTCAGGAGTGGCAGAATTATAACCTACCCAGTCACCACTGAGCTAGAATCCTGCCATCATTCAGACTTTTCTAGAAAACAGATTGTCTGGGCAGTTCTTTGAGGGAAAACCCCCACAGAATCAAGGGCAGTTCTCACAGTTCGCTCAGACCATCTACTTCTGTCAGATGGAGTGGGCAGCTTGTCTTGCAGTCCATTGTGTGTTGCTGACCCCTCCTCTCCACCCATCCTTTAGGATAACCACAGCTTCCACAGCTCTGTTCCTTCATGGTACAGGGAGGAGAAGCAGCTATCAGAGTGCAGAAGGGAATAGATAATGGTCAAGCAAGAAGTCCCTCAATAGCTAACATGTATTTCATACGTGGGCCTGCTATAGTTTGTTTTTTGAAAAGCATTGGATATTATACCAGCAAGAACTAAAACATTAGCCTCAAATAGCAATGGACTCCTTTCACATGGTAAGCACTGATGGACCAAGGCCCTTCCTGCACCTCTCAGCCCCGTGTACATCATAGGGCCCAGAAATCCTCTGTTTAAAGGAAGGAAAAGGGAAGCAGGGGATTTGTGATGAAATATTTGGAGAGAAATGAGGGATAAACAAGCCTATAACTTATTCTTTTCATTTTCTATGAAGGAAAAAAGGATCCCAAAATGTGTAGCTTCCTCTTAGAGAATACTTCACACTCATTAACAATGAAAAAGTAGGGAAAAGAAAAAAGCTGAATTGTGGTCACAGCAGCCTCTGGGAAACATAAGAGACTCCTGCTAACCTGGAGAACAATCTTGTTTTAATGAGAAAAGGTTCCAAAAATTTCACAGCCTACACAGCTTAAATCCAGGCTTTTATAAGCAGATATTGCCACCTTTGAGGTCACTAGAAAATAAAATAAAATCCTCAAGCCAATTATGCTCTTAGGAAATACGAAAAGAACAAGCTATTCTGCTTTTCCCGAACGTGGTGGTAAAGACACAGTCCAGCTCGGGTTTTGTGGATAAGTCTTATTTAAATGTATTTTTTAAAGTTCTATTTTGGTAAAATTATTACTTTTTTTTTTTTTTTTTTTTTTTAGCTCTGTGTCCTTTCAGAAAGCAGTTTTTGTATATTTTTCTGATGATCACTGAAGTTCATATATGAAAAAAGGAATAATAAAAACCCTGGCCTCAGTAGGCAAAGACACAAAAGAAGAAAATGTGCTTCTTATTTTAAAAAATATACATTGAATTTTTAAACTTTGACTTAGACTTTTGCCAATGCCCCCCCCTTAACACACACAAGTGTAGACTTGAAAAGTGTTAACATTTACGGGGTGTTTCTTTAGCTTAAAAGGAAGACAAGATTTCTGAATAAGTCCATCTTCCCTTTAAATAGTTCTGCAGAATCCCGGTCTTACAAGATGATGCATGTGAACATACATTTATACGCCTCCTGAAGATTCGTAAGACGCTGCTCTTCTGAACAAGCGATTGTTGTGTTTTGAAGGTCTCCCCTGTGAGGTATGGGAAGGAGGGACTCTTGATCTTGGGTTATTGTGGGGAAGAGCATTGACTCTCTCTCTCTCCCTGTCTGTCTGTCTATCTATCATCTATCTATCTATCTATCTATCTATCTATCTATCTATCTATCTATCTAATATTTTGTTGGTTTTGAGACAAAGTCTCATTATGTAGTACAAGGTGGCCTTGAACTTATGGAGATCCTCTTGCCTCAGCTTCCCCAGTGCTAGGATCACAGGTGTGTGCCATCATTACAGACTATAATGTTAATATTAAAGGCTCTGAAGACTGGGCGTGGTGGCACGCGCCTGTAATCCCAGCTCTTGGGAGGCTGTAAACAGGAGGATCACTATGAGTCTAATCTATGCAGTGAGACCCTGTATACCCTGTACACCCCGTCCTAAAAATACAAAAAGAAAGAAAGAAAGAAAGAAAGAAAGAAAGAAAGAAAGAAAGAAAGAAAGAAAGAAAGAAAATTAAAGGCTCTGAGAATTATGACAGGAGATAAATCTGCTTCATATTTGTTATATTTACACCCTTCTTTTCCTTCACAAACGCCCTACTCATGCCCTATGTAAGTAATTTAGAAAACAGGAAACGCCTGCTCAAGGGAATGTGTCCTGGAACTGAAGTTCCTTTAACTACCACGTAGCTGGTAAAAGATGTTTATTGTTAGTTTGTTTTTAAAAATACTCAGCTATTCCAGAAAGACTGTGATGTCAAGAAAGGTCCTGGGACTGGGGAGATGGCTCAGTGGAATAAGTGCTTCCTTGGCAAGCACAAGGGGCCTGAATTCAATCCCCAGTTCAGCCAAAAAAAAAAAAAAAAGAAAGGTCCTATGTGGACAAGTTTAACCTGTAAGCTGGATGACTTGCCCCTGTATAACACGATAAGCACCAGCAGGGGTGACTACTAGAACTTGTGCTTTGATCTAATCACTTCACTAGGCCTGGTCACCCCCTGAAAAGTTCCCAAGAAGTTTCTAAGAACTCTCCCCCTTACCTCTCATTTTCTGGCTTCATAAAAATCACTAGGAAGGAAAAACTAAAACACAGCACATTCGATATCCCTCTGGTGTTGCCCCTCCCATCCTTTCATTAACTCCAGAAATGAGCCAACCAAATTCAGTTTATCTCAAAGCCTGATGCTGGACTATGTGCACACATTCATTCGTTGAAGAAATATCTGCTAGGATAAGGCAGGCGGCATGGAAAGCTCTGGCCTCACAGACCTTGGGAGCTAATACCAGTGACAAGGAGGTGACCTTGTGCCAGGATAGGAGCCAAGTCAGGACCTGGGTCCAAAATCAGAAGTTATGAATTATTATGATCTGTGTGAATAGAACTTAATTACATGTAAGAGATTTTATGTAAAAATTGAAATTGCATAGCCTTTTAAATAGAGCAGTTATTTCTTTTGCTATTTTAATAAACATTTCTAGTATTGTATGCAAAGCAAAGTTGACTATAAAAGCATAACAGTTAGCTGATCTTCTTGATAGTGTATTTTTTCTGCAAAATATATAGAGCGCCAGAAAAAATCTTTAGGGGTGGTTTTATGATTCAGAATCTTTCGGAAGCAAAGTGAATGGTAAGTCTTCATAGACAAGCGTGTTATATAGAACATTTTGGATACAAACTCTTCTGAAGAGAAGATTGCTGTTGCTTTGTTGTAGTTTGTTTCTCAAACCACTTCTCAGTGTGAATTTGGGAGGACTCCCACGCATAGATCACTCTGGAGGCGAGCGATGTTTCTGAAACGTGGAGTGCTCAGAAAACTGAGCGCTGGGCACACAAAAGCGTCTTTTTCACTTGTTTTGTAAATTTGCAATGGCAGCCTTCCCCCCACTTCCTCTCACTGATACTAAGAATTGTGCTTCTTTCTCAGGGACAGATAGATACTCCTGCCCCTAGCAGAACAGTGAGCTCAAGGCTGGGGAAAAACTCTGCTGTGGAAAAATTTGGAGGCCACGGTGGGGTGTCTTACCCAGCCTTTAGGGGAGTGGTGTAGTCAGGACACCTGAGGGGAAATTCTCCACCAAGCCTTAGATACGCAGCACCAGGACAATCGCCACAACCACAACCACAACCACAACAAGGCAGGGCCTGGAGCTAGAAGAGTGAGCCGAAGCAGAGGAGGAAGTGGCAGGGGCGGTCTTCCAGAGTCTGTGCTCTTCTCCAAGAGTATATGATCACTGAATCCGAGTGAGCCTTGCCCACATGCTAGAATGACGACCCAGCTGCCTGCCTATCCCGCACTTTAGTTTCACTTTTGATAATCCTCATTTCTTTTTTCTTTTTTTTGTATTTTAGTGAAGAGTGTAGTATTTTATCTCTACTAGATCTGACTTGCAGTGATTCCTCCGTTTAGAGCCTACCAAGAGCTGGGATTACAGGCGCACCATCACACCCAGTCTCAACTGCCATCAAACCCTCAGCCTCTGCATCTGCTTGCAAGGTGTTTTAATCCCCTGAGCTGTTTGGCCGGCCCTACCCCTTGTTAATCCTTAAGGGACATGTTTTAAAGAGTATACACACTCCCTCAAAGGAGTAATAGCTTAATTTAGGAGTTACAGCATATCCGATAGTGTATCCAAAATGGAATTTCTGATTTTCTATGCCATTAAACAAGTACCAAAGCCCACCTTGTTGCTAAAACTATAAATATCTTTTCTCCTACTATATGTGCCTTGTGTCATCTATCACCTTTTCTGGTCATTTCCCCCTTGTATCGTGTACTTATTTCTCTATCTACCGGTCTGTCTATTCACTGCCACCACCCTTGGCTGAGCCACCCTGGTTGCTTATTTGCAAGGCCGGCTCATGAGCTCCCTCACCCTACGCCTCCCCCCCTCTGCCGTGTGCTATAATCATTGCTCATCATCCCCACACACCCGGCCTCTCCAACCCTACCCCAGGCTTGAAGAGCTGAATGAATCTGAATAAGACTCTTTTCTAAGCCACTGTGTGAGATAGGAAATTGTAAATTCTCTTTGGTATGCTCAAGAATATTATTTTCCTAGGCTTCTGGACACTGAAAGAAAACTTGTTTTGTTTTGCTTTGAAACAAGGTCTTCCTTGCTAGTTAAGGCAGGCTGGCCTTGAACTTGCTATAAAACCCAGAGTGGCCTAGGTCTTGCACCAATCCTCCTGTCTCAGCTTCCCCAGAACTGATACTACAGGTGTAGTATCAGGAGCCGAAGAAAACTTGCATTTCTCAGGATAATTTACCCTAAAATGATTCTAAACCAGCTTAAAAAAAAAAAAAATAAAAGATAAAACTTGATTTAGAACTGCCCCCCCCCAAATAAACCTTCTCTACACTTCACTTGTAAAATACGTGGAGGGGAACCATCTGTTGAAATCTCTATTGGCACATATTGCAGCTGGCTTAAGAGAAGATTCTGGGTAAATTAAACAACAGGAATGCTTTTGAGTTAAGGTTACTGGGAGCAGCCCACACTGACATAAGATCCTTTTTAAGCTTTGTGGACTTCAAGGGCTGGGGAGATGGTTCAATGGAATAAGCGCTTCCCTGGTAAGTGGAAGGACCTGAGTTCAATCCCCAGTTCCACCAAAAAACAAAAACAAAACAAAACAAAAAAACCAGAATAGACTTTCTGGACTTCAGGGCCAAACTGTCAAGTGAGGAACAAGGGCCACCTTCACATCCGGGTGACTTGAGGGCTGTTTGCGGTGTGTGGTAACCCAAGGCTTTGTTCCTGTCCTACCTTCCCCTTCCCCAAGGGTGGTGCCCTTTGTGCTTCTGTCAGCAGGCCTACAGGAGAAAACATGAACTGCTCAGAAAGCTTAATCTAGCATTGCTGAAGACATTTAACAGGGAGCGGGATGGCTCCATTGCACAATGCTGAGAGCTTAGTGTTTGGATTTGTCTTTACTTTTCTTGGATTCTATCTTCTCTTGCCTCCATTTTTTTTTTTGTTTGTTTGTTTGTTTATTCCATTGTCCATCCTTGGAAACTCTCCTTGTCTTCTAGGCTCACTCTTGACAGTGAGAAGGCTGTCCAAGGACCCAAGTATCTAATGTAATGTATCTTGAGGGGAAAACTGAGGCAGATGACATATTCACCCAGACAGTTGAAAACTAAGTCTTTTGACTTATGCCCTCAATTTTTTTTCATTGTGTGATGCTGTGTTGCTTCTCTAAGATAGAACTGAAGAGAAAAAGAAACCTACTCATGGTAGGCCAAAGTGTTCTTTCACTGGAAAAAATAATAGTAATGTCATGGATGTGTTAGTGCTTTCTGAATGTTTCTTGAATTAAAGTGCTACACCTAGCTAACAGAATTACCAGTTACCAGAAGCATCAGTGAAACGAGAAAGCAAAAAATGTCTTCAAAATTAGTTGAATCCTTAGGGGTCTCATTGGTCACTCCAGTTACCTACTTGCTGCCCAGGAGTTCCTAAGGGCAAGGCTCTAATAATGCCCTCATCCCACTTCTCTGCAAAGGAAACCCTGAGGCCCAGGTGAATTCAAAAAGCTTAGAACTGTTGTGTATCTTTTTGGTGTCTGCACCCTTTCGTCATGGATTTGGTTGAAGCTGAAACAAAAATGAATCAGCAAAGGGATTACTTTTGATAAAAATGTTCATGGGGAAGGCTGCTTCATTCTTCAAATATGAAGGACAATAAAGGGCCGACAGCTTACTGGGACAGAAAAAGATTATTGTAAAAGCAATGATCAAACTATAATGTGGTTTTTAGCGCATAAGACCTTTGATTTTACCTTGTGCGATTGGTGAGTGATTTTTTTTATCATTTGGATGCTAAGGAATAGGTTTACATTTCTCATGATCCAGATTGTGCTCTTGGTGCCCTCAGCGAGGCCGGAACATACGCAAGTAGAAAGTATCTATTCAGCTTCCTGTGAGAGCACCCCAAGAACCTGGCCTGAACCTCTCCCCTTGCTTAGCCAGTGTGGTCCTTGTGAACTGGCCCCAGCCCCACTCTTCCCTGGCTGGCCTCAGTGCTCTGCCTACTTTGGCCTGCTCCAGCCACTGGTCCTTGGAGATGGATTCGTCCCCCACCTCCCATCTCAGTGCTGGGCTCTTCTCCTCCAGAGATGCTTTGCCCAAGACAGTGCTGCCTCTACCCACTCACACTCCAGTCCATTGTCCTATTTCTTTCTTTCAGAGCACCTGAGATGAAATCATCGACTCTATTTTCCTCCCTATTTGTTGCATGTACCTGTCCCCTCCCTCCAGAAAATGAGCACCCTAAGGATTTGCTTGTCCTGTTCGTCACACATGTCTTTAGCATCTGGTGTTGCACCCACCACCCTGGAGATGCTTGCTAAATATTTGCTGCCTCTTTGATCTAACAAACAAAACAATCTCTAAGATTATGGGCTGCTGTTCAAGTGATACTGACAATGTCAACTGGATTTGGAATTTTCTCCAGGAATGAAGTCTCCAAGAACATCACCATGGGCAGTAAGACACGTAAACTGACCAAGGTTCCTGCTTCTCACAAGATGTCTTCCCAACCTAGGAGGCACTTGGACAGTCTTTTGTCACTTTGGGTGACACTGTGAAAGGGAGCTTTTGCACACCTGAGTGTGAGAGTGTCTGTTAATGGAAGGGATGCAGAGATGTGGCCACGGATCTTCCTTCTGTAAGGCTCATGTACCCTAACTGGGTAGACAGAGCTGACTTACTTTTTGTATGCTGCCTTAAAGAGGGGCTGTTCATTAGTGCAGAAGACACCCAAGCAGCCTTGTTCAGCAATGCACAATACTGAAATGGCTTTTCAGTCCTTTTCCTTTGAAAGCAAGGACCTTTACATGGTGCTAAAGAGCTCAGCGTTTCTATACTAAG
>PVKA01016617.1:0-31388 GCA_004027165.1 Ctenomys sociabilis | reverse complement strand
ATATTTGAAGAAACCAGGACTGAGAAAACCTCAATAACTTTTCCAAGGTTACACAGCCAGTATGTGATGTTGGGCTGGTCTCAGACAGTTCTTTCTTTTTTGTATTTTAGGGAAGGGTCTACAAGGTGTTCAGGATCTCACTATTAGATCGGACTCATAGTGATCTTTCTGTTGACAGCCTCCCAAGAGCTGGGATTACAGGCGCACACCACCACACCCAGTCTACATGCCAGTATGTGAAAGCCGTGCATGCAACCTATGTGTATTTAATGACAGAACCCATGTTTCTTGCACTATGCTGCATCCCATTGTTTCAAATATTTCAGGACCTAGCTCCTCCGTGCTTCACCTACAATGGATCTTCTTCCAACCTCCCTCCTCTACCCCAAGCAGAGAATGTATAAGGTGAAAGCACTGTAAACTCATGCAGGCTTCTTTACAAAGCAGGTGAAGTCCCCTGGCAAATTGTATGGATAAATCCATTAAATAAAGTTGTAAGAGCCATAAGGATACATAATAGACTCATTTATAAGCAAAAGACCAGTTCTGGGTGATTCCGTGTATCTCCTCAGTCTGTCCATGTTTGTGCATCTCCTGCCTTGCTTGCCATAGGTATTTTCAGCCCCTAGCGGTCCTCTGCAAAGTATTCATTGATAAACAATGAGTGTGCTTCCCAAGCGAGTGATTTCCTGAATGCATGGGGGCTGGCAGCACTGACTTCCCAGTGGAGCCATTTTTGTTCATTTCAGAAAGTGGCTCTACTGTTCGAAGCCCCAGCGGATATGAATTTCACACCTTTCCCTTCAGAAATTGTTTCAACCTTTGGAAGTGTGGTTTTATTCCTAGACATTACAACTTACGAATGCCATGTCTTGGCATGTCACATCCCCTCGATGAAGTTCTTCTTCATCGGCTCTGGACTGTCTTCATAAATTCTGGACCATTAAAGAAACTGGGTAGAGAGGCTGGAAGTGGCAAGGAGGTGAACAGAGACGTACAGACATGACTCTCCTTAAATCTTCTTTGACCAATTAGGCAAATATCTATTGACCTCTCTAGTTCGAAGTGGTTTTGAAGGTACCTATGAGCAATGAGTTCAAAGCAAAGGCTTTTGGACGAGGACGGTCTTTCCCTGCAGTTCTTCATTCTGAGTGTGGCCTTTTATAAAAAGGCACACGCCCCCCTGGTGAGGAGGAGAATGAAGAGGCACCAGGGAGGAAGTGGAAGAGAGATGGGAGAGAGGGAGAGGCAGAAGAGGAAGAGTCAGAAATAAAGGACACAGTGGCTTAAGGGTTCTGCTTCCTTTTCCCTTTCAACATGAGACTACCTGAGGACCTCAGGAGCTGCTTGCAGCCTGAGGCAGGAGCTGCCTTGCAAAAAGCTTGGCTGGTAAGAGGCAGAAGCCAGCCTGGAAAGCTCTGACTGACAAATGAGCTGCCTGGTGCTGTCAGCAAAGCTGACTCATCATGAGACCCAGGGAGAGAACCAATGGGAATCTTGTTTAGTGCTTTTGCTGCCCAGTGAGCTTCCTGCTAAGTGCTTGAAAACACACTGAGTGATAACATAATGGAGTGATTTTGTAATCTGTCATAATACCATAAGCCACAGATCCAGACTTTGACCCCTCACAGGTATAATAAGCTCCTTTATTCTATGGCACATGTTCTCCCTATAGGGAGGGAGCAAGGAGGCCTTCTAATTACACAACATAAGCGTATGTTTTCCTGAAGCACAAAGCATTATATTCATTAGCAACAATCTTATAAGTAGGTTCTTTTCACTGGCCTGTTAACTAATTGACAGTTAAGAATTTGTATTAATAATACATAGCAGCCAAGCGTGGTTTAATCTGACAGTTTTATTAAAAATGTAGGCAAGCCCTACAAGCCAGCATGACTGCCAGCATTTATGTCGTGCTCCTGCTTATCACGGCTCTTAACTTTTTTTTTTTTTTTATGAGCAGAATGTATTTGGGGAAAAGAAAACAGTTGTCCAAGAGAGGAACAGGAGGGGAGCAGGTGGTCCCCAGGCAGCTGTCTCTTTCAGGGACTTTTATAGAACAAAACCATGCAGTGAGGCAGGTCTAAGATGGTGGAGAACATGGAAACTCAGTTAGGTGGGCATGAGGTGGGACAAAACTATGGTCAACCAATGAGATTACAAGCACCATTGCTAGGTAACATTGATTAAATCCAATACCAAATGGGGAGGTAAGTTACATAGTAAGTAAGCATGAATACAGGACAGTGTCTCTTCCTGTTGGGGGTTGGGCTAGTGACTCATTTGGGCTCTTTCAAGATGATACCTATTTAGAATAACAAGCCCTGATTCCCATTCCTAGAGAAATATGTCTTTTGTCTTGTTTATTTTTTTTTGGGGGGGGGGATAGTACCAGGGATTGAACTCAGGCCCTTATGCTTGCCAGGCAATTGCTTGTTCTACTGAGCTATCTCCCCAGCCATTGTCTTGGTCTTGAAGTGTAGTCCATATAGGAGTGTCTGTCTCTTCCAAGTTGTAAAGTCACCTTGTCTTCCTTCTTGCCTCTTTGAGGGCCTGGTCCTGTCTGACTGCCTATAATATTTCTATCTAATTCAGCTGCCTACAACATTAGCACTAAACACACACACACACGCACGCACACACACACACACACACAAATATTTCACAAAATAGAATTTGGTTGTTGACTGAGTGTTGATTGGGAGCTGGGACTTGGTTTTGCAGTTTAAAGAGATCCACATTGGGCCATACAAAGGTCATTATGTTGCTGGCAGCTGAGTTAGATAATAATATTTTAGGCAGTCAGAAAAGGCTAGTCCCTAGAAGAAAATAAAACAGAAGACAAGATATCTTGCAACTGTGGGAGGGACAGATGCTCCTGCCGTGGGCCAGACCTAAAAGACCAAAGATCAAACAAATGCCTACCTCCCTAAAGATCGGCATCCAAGATTGATCATCACCCTGAGGGAGCCAGAAGAATTATTAATCTGACTACTACTGGGCGGCTACCTGATAAGGTCCTGTTCTACATTCATGCCCACTTTCTGTGTGACTCACTTCCCCATTTGGTCCTGGATTTAATAAATTTTACCTGAACAATGGTGCTTGTAATCCTATTGGTTGACCATAGTTTTGTCTCACCTCATGTCCACCTAAGCAAGTTCCCATTTTTCTCTACCTTAGCCCCTTGTGAGTTTTGCCCTATAAAAATAACCTATATTCTACGCCGGGCATGGTGGCGCAGGCCTGTAATCCCAGCACTGGGGAGGCTGAGGCAGGAGGATTGTTCTGAGTTCGAGACCAGCCTGAGCTACAAAGTGAGCTTAAGGCCAGCCTGAGCTGCATAGTGAGACCCTGTCTCAAAAAGACAAAAAAAAAAAAAAAAAAAAAACCAACCCTATATTCTACTCTCAACCTCTGTTTGTTCCTAAAATTCGTTGTTTGGTTTTAGAGCACACAAACTCAACCCAGGTACCTTTCAGGTCTGGAGATCATTTCCCCCTATATCAATTAGATGGATACCTCTTTATTTAATCATGAGATGCCTAATTTCCTGCCTTACAACTACATTTGAACCCTTCAAAACCTAGTGTATCTCTTAAGACTGATGTATACCTTACTGCATGCAAAGGCTGGCTCTGTCTTACCTATTGTGCTTAGTCTTTATGCTAGAAACATCTGCTTGCCTCAACCACATCTCCTGGTAGTTAGGCAGGTCGACCAGAAATTCTCCTTTTTAACAATTGTTATTATTATTATTATTTTATTATACTGTATTTAGGACAAGGTCTACAGGGTCTCTGTAGATCAGACTTGTAGTGATTCTCCTGTTTTCAACCTCGCAAGTGCTGGGATTATAGATGTGTACCACCATGCCCAGTCTCAGTTGCCCAGGGGGTAGGGCCAGCATGGCATGCTAGAGATCAAACCCAAGTCACTGTGCTCTGAGTAAGCAAGTGCTTTAGTCTGCTGAGCTATCTGGCTGGCCCTTTCCTTCTTAAGATATATGGATAATTTGTTACATTGGAGCATGGATTTGACTCCTCTTTTTTACTACTAACTTCTAGTGACTCCCAACATAGAGCAGCTCACAAAGAGCTTTTGACTGACTTCTGTTTTTCATCTGTGCTTATCAGACATTTTCCACTCTGGTTCAACACCCATTTCTTCAGAGAGATTATTCTCGCTCATAACGTTGAACATTCACTCTTTTCTCCTTGCTATTTTAAAAGAAAAAGAAATCTGTGCTATAAATTAATACTCCTGTATAATAATCTCTAACAAAAATAAAAACCCATCCTACTGTGTCACCCTATGTACTTATCCCACCCATTTCTGTTTCCTTTTAAGACAGTTTCTCCTTAGATTATGATTATAAACTCATGCTTACCCATGTTGAACAAGTTCAATATAACTTTTGTACTGTTGCTACTGCTATCTTGTACCAACAACATCTAAAATGGATGTTGTTTGCTGATGTTCACATTGTCAGACTGCACAGTGACATTTCTCTTTAGTTGGCTTCCTTTAGTTTCAGTTTTACTTTTGACATTCTTGCTTTTTGGCAAAAATTATGTCATACTGAACAGAGGGGGAATTCGTTCATGGATTTGGCCAACCTTTAGGACTTTTGCCCTATGTGGTGGAAAATTCCTTTAATAAACCAAGACTGAATTATAAGAATACATAAAAACATTAGTTGGCAGTCAAGGTCAATCCCACAATAAAATCACTTTCAACGACAGCACCAGGAAGATGTTTTCTTATGAATGTATTTACATTAATCCTTTACAACTTAATAATTTATACCTGTACCTTAGTTTTCACTGCTCCAAGGCACTTAAGTCAATCTCAGGGATGTCATTTACATAGTAGATCTGAACATTTATCATGAAAATTTTCTGGCAAATGATGATAAATATTTTTGTCTTACTGAAACTCAGAATTTTATGATAAAGCAGGGGCATTTTTTTTCTTTTTAAAATCATTTATTTATATATTTGTTTGGTGCAAGGTCTCGTTATGCAACTCAGACTCATAGTAATCCTCCTGTCTCAACCTCCCTAGCACTGGGCTTACAGGTGTGTACCACCATACCTGGTTTCAATGGCTGGCACAGCACTTCCAGGATTCTGGGGCCTGCATGGCATGTGGTACTAGGGATTGAACACCAGTCCTTGTGCTTGCCAGCAGATGCTTACATTGCTGAGCTATCTCCCCAGCCCAGGGCACATTTTTCTGATTTGCTTAAATTTTTCTAATTTGAAACATACACTGGTGACCACGACTGTTTGTTAAACTGACAGACAGTAGAGATGAAGATTAAAGAGTGAATGAATGAATGTAGCTAATAAGTCTTTGCACAGGAACTCTAACCAACAAATGTCTTAGTTTTTACCAAGCATCTAGAGTTGCCTAGTAATTATTATTGACTAAAGTGTGAACTGCTATTTTGTTCTGTAAAGTTCGAAGCTAGACTAGATTTTAAACTTAAAGGCCAGCCCAATAGCTCTGCAGACTAAAGCCAGGCAAGTACTTATTCTACTTAGGTAGAGCACAGTGGCTGGGGTTGGATCCCCAGATGTGCAGTGCTGCTTCTACCCCCAGGGCACGCTGAAACTGGGCATGGTGGATGGGCCTGTAATCCCAGCTCTTGGGATGCTATAAACAGAAGGATCACTACAAGTCCGATCTACGTAGTAAGACCCTGAACACCCTGTAGGCCCTGCCTTAAATACAGGGAAATATAATAAAATAAAATAAACTTAATGTGGTTTAACCTAGTTCATTTGGAATGTTTTGTCTAGTTTTCAGTTGTTTATGGAAGACAGGCCCTTCTGTTGGTATGTAATTCTTCCTGGATAGAAGTGAAAAACTACTGAATAATTCAGATTCTTCCAAGTTCAACTGTATTCACTGTTTTTGGGATACATTCCATACCAAGTAAAATATAAGTGTATATAGGTTAGATTACATGAGACATTTTAGGGCAAAGGAGATAGCTCAGTAGTATAAGCACCTTCTTGGGGGGCCGGGGAGATGGCTTAGTAGAATAAGTGCTTGCCTGGCAAGCAAGCATAAGGGCCTGAGTTCAATCCCCAGTTCTGCAAAAACAAACCAAAAACAAAGCACCTTCCTGGCAAGCACAAGGTCCTGAGTTTGATCCCTTGTACAAAAAAAAAAAATCTAGATGAGACATTTTAGGGAAAAATGTTTATGCTACCTGAAGGCCTGCTATTTTAGGTGGGAAGTAAATCCAATCCTTATTACTCAGTCATGACCATAAGCAGAAGTGTCAGTCTCCTCTAGATTTACCTGACAAAGCTTAAAAAAAAAAAAAAAAAAGACACATGACAAGGATTGAATTCATCTTCAAGTAATTTAGCAGCATATCAAAACAAAGTCCAAGGCTCTTCAGATACAATGAAATCTAGCATCTAACAACATCAAATTCACAGTATGTAGCATCTAGTCAAAATTACTAGGCATACACAGAAGGAGAAAAATATAAGCCATATTCAGGAAAAATAAACAGTGAAAATATCCAGAAATAACACAGAATTAATAGATGGGGAATTTAAAGCAGATGTTACAAATCTAATAAATATTTTCACATATATTAGGCAAACATGAGCATGATGATAAGATACATGCAATATATTGTTTAGATCTGTAGAGAGCTGTGTGCAGCCGCACCTTAAAGATGGCACTGGCTTCCGCCTTCCACCTTCCTGATGGTGAGCGCTCTCAGTGATAAACAACTCCATATATGGCTAAGGCTAAAGCTATGGCTCGCTTCAGCGTACCTGGACCTATTGGCGGTGCCCACGTGGCCTTCCAAGATTGGACGCCCGGAGGGTATTTAGCTATGAGCGGGGGACCCCCCCCCCCGGGGGTAGAAGAAGATTGTTCAAGGGTCCTGAATAAACCGCTGAAAGAAGAGTCTAGTGTCGCGTCTTCCTTGCTGGCGAGGTTGCGCGCGACAAAAATCTAGAGATTTGGATTCTAATATTGATGTTTCCACAGGCTTAGCTATGGTAAGCGATATTTCTTCCTTGCCTGGGCTGATAACATCCCTTCCCATACTCTCCTCCTCCTTTCAGTCTCTTTCCCATCCCCTAACTTCTCCATCCTAAATATCTCTTGAATTCATCCCCATGTCTCCATCTCCACTTCCCAACCACTTTCCCTTATACAATGACAACACATCTCCCAGATTTGAATCCTAAACCACCTCCTGTTTCTACCACAACACAGCCCAGAATGAATTTCATAAAATGAAAAACAAATCATGCCCTCTTACCATCTTTTGAAGCCCTTAAAACAGAGTTCATAGTCTGTATGGTGGCTTAACTGTCCTTCCTGACTGGTCCTACCTTGTCTGTCCCCTTGAGTTTCTTTCTTTCTTTTTTTTTTTTTTTTTTTTGGTCTTTTTTGAGGCAGGGTCTCACTATGCAGTTCAGGCTGGCCTTAAGCTCACTTTGTAGCTCAGGCTGGTCTCGAACTCACAACAATCTTCCTGCCTCAGCCTCCTGAGTGCTGGGATTACAGGCATGTGCCACCAGGCCTGGCTTTTGAGTTTCTTTTCTCTTCTTTCTTTTTTTTTTTTTGGAACTGGGGATTGAACTCAGGCCCTCACTTGCCAAGTAAGCGCTTATTCTACTGAGCTATCTCTGTGGCCCCTCCCTTGAGCTTCTTGAAGCCACTCTTTTCTCCCCTCATAGCTGTACTCCTGTCCTTTTATGCTGAGCCTTCCTACCTAGAACGTTTCCCTCCACGACCTTTCATTCAGTTAGTTTCTGATTTTTCCTACTCTATCTAGCTTAAGTGCCACTTTCTCAGGGGAAGACTTTGCTGATCACCTGCGTCCCCTTCCCAGAAATCAGGTGCTACTCCTACAAGGTGCTCTCAAATTTCTCTGCAGCAATGGCCACAGCACTTTTCTTCCACATTATAATCGCTTAATTGTTTCCCCTCATTCTAACTTCTGTGCCTGTTCCCATGGCAGCCCCATGCCTGATGCAGTTCCAGACTCAAAAAAGAATGAATGAATATTTATTTTCCATAATATACTCCAGCTTTGCTTCATCCTCCAGAATCCCATTTCAGGTCATGTCCCTCTACACCTGGGTGTAGGAAACCGTCTCAGCTCAGGTTCCCTGCTGAGGTTCTTCATCTAATCCACCCAGCTCACAATAGCAGGAGCCATTGTCCTCGAGCACCATTCTGATCATATCACTGCCCTTCTTAGAAGCCTACAATAGTGCCAATTGCCTCTTGAATTAAATTAAAACTCCTAATCACGGCTTCAAGGGTCTCTACCAATTAGCTATCTCCCCACTCCCACACCTAACTGCTGTCTTTTCACAGACCCTCAAGCATGGCTTCCCGGCTGCTACCCTGCAGATCTCCTCCCCAGCTGCTTCCCTCCTAAGCCCGCCTCATGGAGTTCTCTCTCCTTCTTCAGCTTTCTTTTTCTCCTACTGTGAAAATGCTAGCCAATAATCATTTCCTTCATGAGTACTTCCTAAATCAGCTCCACGTGCCTTTGTCATTTTTACCATAACCTGCTTTCAAGTGTTCATCTATGTGTATCCTTACTTGTCAAAGCCCTGTGGCTGTTTCCAACTTAACGTTTGTTACTGTTTTCCTTATTACGGTCCAGCAACTCCAAGATCAAAGAAAGTATCTTGCCATGGCTTGTACCTCCCTGTGATTGATTCTCAGGCATGCTCTGTGCATAAGACTTTGAAAGCAAGGGACAGAGGAGGACCTGCAAATGGGATTTCCTGAGGGAAACTTGTTTTTCCTTTGGGTTTCCCGACCCAAACTGAGTCTGTCAGCCCTGTGAGGCGGTAGTCTCTCCTTATCATCCTCGTGGTAGAGGAACCCTAATGTAGTGATGAGGAAGAGGGACAAAGCCAAACATTTCTGGGTTGGGGACATGTTCAGAGGTGAAGCATGTGCTAGCAGGTGTGAGGCTCTGTGTTAAGCCTCCAGCAACATAAAAAATTCTGATTATCCATTCTATGATAGACTCAGTGATGGCTTTATATAATTCCACTAATGCCTCCTAACCTTCTGATGAATTAGGAATGATAATTCTTGATTTATGAGTTCATTAAGAATTGGGGAAAATTTGTATAATCTGCCCTGGTCACTAATACAGGTCTTTCTAGTCCCACAAAACATGTTCTTTTCATGGAGGTGTTTCTGAACAAGTAGACTTTCTGGCCAAGTGCTCCAAATCTAAACTAAAACCAGGACACAAACTCTGACAGTGTTGTGTCTGTCACTTGAGATCGGAAGACCATGGTCACCTTGTTCCATCAGATGGCTCATTTGTTTGTCTACCCTTTGTGAAGGAGAGGGGACATTTCCTGTCAATGATTACTTCTAAATTTTAATTGACAATTCCTTTAATAATTTGGAGAGGGCTGGAGAGATAGCTCAGTAGAATAAGCACTTGCCTGGTAAGTGCAAGGGCCTGAGTTCAATCCCTGGTTCTGCAAAAAGAAAACAGAAGAAGAATTTAGAGGAATGGAGGAGAGGCGAATGGGAAGAAAAAAGTCTGATGAAAGCCGTAGAATCTCCCAGAACGTACATAAGCACATGAACTTCACACACAATATCAGGGTGTTTGCAGACACCATATCCTTACTTCTACCCATAGCCATACCTAACCTCCAAGTCTAGAATCCCTGGGGGTTGACAGAGAGAACAATGTGTCCTCCTCATACCTTTCCTGTCTTATAGAATCCAGAATATATTACAATTAAATGTTTGAGAACACTGTGTCAATGCTATTTACATGAATGTTTCAAATGATGGGTGTGTGAATTTTGGGTTATTGGAAGATGTAAAGCCTAAAATGAAGAATTAGGAACTGACAGCAGCAAATAGAGAAGGGGCTTCTGAGAAAATAAATGTAGAGATCATCCCTTTCAGTTGTGGCCTTTTAAGCTTTGGTCCATACTATTGGTTTTAATCAAAGGCAGGTATATTTCTAGAACAGTTTTCATAGTAATTATAGATAATAACATCCTTACTCTTGTTTCAGCTTTTTTTTTTTGAAGCACTACACCTGAGTCTGTTCTATTTAGAGGACGGAGTTTCTTTTTAAGCACTAAACTCATCTTCCTGGTAAACTTCCTCCTTTTGTGAGAGAGGAGAAAGGAAAAAAAGAAAAAAAACGAACGGAGAGAGAGAAAAAGAAAAACCTTTGCAGAGACCTTTTGAGGCTGAAGAGTGACATCTCTTGGTGGAGAGAGGGCAACGGCATTTTATGAGGCCTGTTTTAATTTGACAAGAGAAACCAAGCATTCCTGGCTTCAGAATGTCTGTGAATTCCCTAAAGTTGCTAGTAGAAAACTGTAATCGCTGAATGTGCATTTTTCTGAGAACAGGGTTCATCAGGTTTTCATGAAAGATCAAGGATTACTGGGCTAGGTCTGTTGGGAACACCAGGAAACTAGGATTTTTTATTTTTTTAGAGCCGGGAATTTAACTCAGGCAAGCACTTGTTCAAGCACTTATTCAACTGAACCATCTCCCCGGCCCCAAGGCTAGGAAATTGATCAAATATGTGTAGGTGGGACTGGGCCTCAATGCCTAAAGCAAACAACCCACCTCGGTCCTGAGAGAAATAGCCTGTCTGGTTCAGAGCAGCTATTAGTCACTAGGCAACCTTGTGTCACGTGTTATAAACTTTGCAAAAGAATAAATAAAGGAAAGTTTTGCTGTGTGTGGAGTTAGTCTTGTCCATCAGGTGGACTAGCGATCACCTAGCCCAGCTCTTTTTTTTTTTTTTTTTTTTTTTGGTGGAACCAGGGATTGAACTCAGGCCCTGGCACTTGCCAGGGAAGCACTTACTCTACGGAGCCATCTCCCTGGCCCCAAGCCCAGCTTTTGTCTGTCTTTCTCATTCCTGCTGCTGTGTCTCCTCGGGTAGAACCGTTTGCAATAAGACCAGCGGATCCCTACATCAGCCTATGCTTTCTCAAAAGTGTCTCAGTAGGAAGTTGACCTGACCCAGAACCACAAAGGGAGCTTTGAAACCCAGGGTCCTGGGCTCCACATGAAATCTGAGGGTGTGGTTAAGATTCTGCATTTATTTTTTTAAAACTTCCCTGGTGATTTGGTTAAATTCCTGAATTAGGTAGAAGGTGCCAGATATTTTAGATCATCTGTTAGAATGAGAACAATTATGGTGTAAGGAGGTGCTTACATTCACCCAGAAGGCCAAAGCTAAAAATCCTGTCTCAGCTACTTTTTCACTATCTTTAATTCTCTCAACTGTAAGCATGGGGCTAATTAATTTATCTGTTTTGATTTAATATTGCCTGAAACACAGCAGGAGTCCAAGAAATTTTATTTATTTATTTATTTACAGCATCTCCTAATCACTGAATATTCCCTCAAACTCTCCAGGTCCACTATTTATGTTTTAAAGTGCTTTATGAGACTTTTTTGGGTCCATAGTTTCCAAAACAGAAAGGAAAATCCAACGGAAAAAGTTAACATATTTCTATAGTGACGCACAAGCGTTTAAGGTATAAAGAGTTTGTTTATTTGGTTATTTTGTGGTACTAGGGATTGAACACAGGCCCTTTGCCCTGGACTAAGTCTCCCCCATCCCTTTTAATTTTTAGATTTTAATAAGGGCCTTACTAAGATACCTAAACTTATCATCTTCCTATCTTCGCCTGCAGAGTGCTGGGATTACAGATGTGTGCTACCATGTCTGGGTTACAGGGTTTTGTTTTGTTTTTAAATGCCATCAAATGAATCAAACTATAAGCTGAAATTCTCTTTGTCTCTACTTACCAAGCATCAGGTATTTGTGTTCTGAGGTTCTACTACACTGCAACTCTCTTTATGGACTCCTAGCAGAATTTACCATCAACAACCAGTAAGAATGGAGTCTCCCACTGTCTTATAACAGTCACATTATTGAGAGTGTTTGATTTATTTAAGAATCTGCTCATTGTTATGTCTTCAGAGGCAATCAGCAAACAGAGAGAAAAGAAATTCTCTTTGAAACCACTTGTAAAATCTTATATTTGGTATGGGTCACCTCTTCTCACCCATATACACAGTGGATTCATTTGGACAAATTCTTCTGCCAAGAAGAACGGTTTTACAGCTCTCTTCTGTCGCAGCAATGTTTTTCACCATTGGAAAAAACTTTTCACAACTCAAGTAGAAAATCTAAGGGAAATTCAATGTTTAAGTGAAAGCCGCAAAGTATGCTACCAACGATCTTCACATAGACTAATCAAAATGTCCACTAGATTACCTCCATAGTCTAAGAATATATCTCGAGTGCTTTATTTATTTTTGAGGCTAGACATTTTCATGATGGAAGAAGAGATGTTTAGAGCATAAGAAAGCGTGGCTCGTGGTGAAGAAGTGGTGTGTGAAAGAAGAGCGCAGCAGTCTACTTTCTGGGAATTGATCGCCTCTTTCACATACTGAATTTTGTTGGCCAAAATCTGGAATAGGCCAAGCACTGATTTTGTGTTCCTTGGTTGCCATCTGCTGGCGGTCCTCTGTACTAGAAAAGGGAAAATCCCCGGGAGAGGGCAGCAACTTTGTTACTGCTTTAGGTCTTGCAAACCCAGACAGAATTTTTTTCCTTTGCTTTCATTTCCTTTCCTACCCTTCTTTCTTTCTTTTCTTTTCTTCTAACACAGATTTTTGTTATATTGCTAAACTAGCCTCAAACCCCTGGGCTCAAGCAATCCACCTGCCTCAGCCTCCTGAGTAGCTGCAACTGTAGATGCGCCCCACACCATGCAACAATTATATATATAATTATATTATTATATATTATATATATATAATGATATTTTTGACAGCAATGACTCAAGCAAGTCAAAAGCAAAGTAATGGGAGAGGACTTTAGGTAATGATAGCAACAATTGTGACAGATAACTTCCTTCAGCAAGTATTTATTTATTTATTTATTTATTTATTGTTGGTGGAACCAGGGATTGAATTCAGGCCCTTGCACTTGCCAGGGAAGCACTTATTCTACTGAGCCATCTCCCTGGCCTTCAGCAAATATTTAATGTGCATCTAATATGACCTCCATAGATGTTAGGGGTACACGGCGGAGATAAACAAAGCAGATAAAAGTTTGTCTTCACAATTTGATTCGATGCAGGAGATAGGCAGTAATCAAGTTGGTATGACCAGGTGGCCAAGTGAAACCCAGGAAAATAAAGCATGGTAGGAGAGTAGGAAGTGAAGGTAGTGGGGAACACTGTTTTAGAGGCCTGTGAGAGCTTTTAGGTGATGACATTTACATGGCTTCAATAAAATGCACTTTGTTGAATATTTCTCTATGCAGGCCTTGAACTTGAAGCTTCTAAGCAGAAAAACTGTGAGCCTCTCAACATCTGTGAGATTCATAATATTCTTACTTCGAATTTACTAATGAGCCCATTGAAGCAGAGAGAAATGAAGCTGGCACCCAAACTTGGATTTTGTCCTCTCACACCACTTTATAACTTTTTGAAACTCTTTCATGCAAATGGAATAATATATGCAAAAATGTTTTGTGGCTGATAAGGTACTATGCAAATGCAAGTAATTAAAATGATAACTACTTTAATGAAATCTGATTTGACCTTCATGGCATCCCTGTCAGAGAGATGCCATGTGTAATATTCCCTTCTGTAGACAAAAACACATACCACTTGAGGTGGCTTGGCCAAGGTTATAGAGGTACTTAATGGCATATATAAATCCAGAACTCTATTTCTTTCTCTTTTATTAGTACATGTGTGTTGTACATAATGTTTACATTCCTGTAGGAAGTTGGTACATGTACTTAACACATCTTAATTCCTTTTCCTACAAGTATTATTTTAAAGTTTTGCGTTTTCATCTCTTCAGATGATAAGGCATACTAAATATTTTTCTTGCCAAGCTTATTTATTACTTCATTAATCATCAGAATTAAAAACAGTACAATGAGCTTTGGCATAGTCCAATGACATGTCACCTTCCTGGCAAGCACAAGGTCTTGAGTTTGATGTCCCACAAAACAAAACAAAACGAAACAACACAACAGTATAATGTTCATAAGTAAGTCTTCAGGACTGGGGAGTGTGTGTGTGTGTGTGTGTGTGTGTGTGTGTGTGTGTGCTTGTGTGCATGTGACAGTGTTGAGAACTGAGCCCAAAAAGTACTCAGCTCCATCACCAGATCTTTTTTTTTTTAAGACCAGAAATTTTTTTTTGGTGGAACCGGGGCTTGAACTCATGCATGCCCTTGTGCTTGCCAGGGAAGCGCTTATTTCACTGAGCCATCTCCCTGGCCCAAAGACCATAAATATCTCTAATCCTAAATTACAGAATTTCACTACACATGGGTTTACAGATAACACATTTTGACAAGGTAATGCACAGCCAAATGGGATACAGTTCTGTGAAACAGTGAAAATGTTGATCTTCCTTAATTTATTTTACCTGGATGTTATGAGTATAATCCCAGTAGACATCAATGCCCTTGTAATCTGGCTCCTACTGGCTGATGTATTTAAAATTCAACCCATTAATGATTATTGGATTATTATAGATCTTATGGTCACTAATGAGTATTATATATGTGGGTCCATAAAGCACGCCACACACAAGTGCAGACATTGAACTTGAATTCACACTCAGGGCTGCTTGGCACTCTGCTGTAGGCAGGCAGGTGGGACCATTCACTAGCTTCTGATTTATCCTCTTTCTAGCAGCATGCTCACACAACTGGCTAATCACTGGGGGAGCTGTCATTGGAAATACTATCTTTGGTTCCCAACAAATAAGTTTGTTAAGACTTCTTAACACCAAAAGCATACTTTTTCATTTCTCTCTGTCCCGTGCTAATGCTTAGATCTATACTTTGTATTCTCAGCCATTGAAATGTATGAGATCTGCCATTTTGTGCCATTTATGAATTTAAATCTTGAAGGCTCAGCACTGCTTTACAGGAAAGGAGAGGCCCAAGTACAATTCTATTTTAGCAAATGTGACAGTGCATTTCTGCTATGGTAGCAAATACTGACCACAGCTCAGTGAAAACCAGGTTTTACATAATATATGAAAAATAAAAACTGGGGACACTTAACAGAGAATAAAAACCATTACAACAAAAACATTTGTGAATAAACTAGAGGGCTGCCACAAGTTTCATCAATATTGTCTAGTATTATTAACATCATTTATTTGAATCTTTCCATCTTACATAGTTCTAGAGTTTCATTGCAGTGTAACAGACCCAGGTCTAAGCATGTGATTTTGCCATCAGTTCAGCAGATTGGATTTGTAAGACAATTTAGACTATAGAATGCAGAAATTTGGAAAGACCTTGGAGAGCAGTTAGGCTGATATCTTTGTTTTCAGATGAGGAAACATCAATTGAAAAGTTAAGGGGCAGGGGAGATGGCTCAGTAGAATAAGCACTTCCCTGGCAAACGCAAGGGCCTGAGTTCAATCCCCAGTTATGGAAAAAAAAAAAAAGTTAAGGGACTTGTCTAGAGTTATGCAGTAAGTTTTCCATAAAGCCCTTATTAGAATCCAGGTCTCCTTTCTAGGCTAATATCCTTTCCACCACGTCTGACTCATTTCTCTCAAATTGTCACTAATTTTTCTCTTAGGTACTCAATCAACTGAACATGTTGCCTGCCTTACTTTTATTTTTTTTTTTTGTCTTTTTTTTGAGACAGGGTCTCACTATGCAGTTCAGGCTGGCCTTAAGCTCACTTTGTAGCTCAGGCTGGTCTCAAACTCACAACAATCCTCCTGCTTCAGCCTCCCCAGTGCTGGGATTACAGGCATGCGCCACCATGCCCGGCTTTGCCTGCCTTACTGTTGGTATCATGGGATAGAATTCACATGATAGCAGTTTCTGAAGGAGATTACCAGCCCTTTTTATTAATTTATTATTTGATTTTCAGGCCAGGTCTTACTAAGTTACCAGGCTGACTTTAACCTTGTAATCATCCTGCCTCACTTCCTGATTAGCTGAGATAAAAGCCCGCACTACCTCACCCAATGTAAGAACTGGCAACATAGTTCTGTGGTAGAGCACTTGTGTAGCATACTCAAGGTTCTGAGTCCAATCCCCAGCACAACAAATTTCTTTGAATTATTCCTTCTTTCTGTACCTTTGACTCTTCTCATACTACAGGCTCCTTCACTCTCTTCCTCATCTCCCCCTCATCCCTAACTCTCAAAGGTATTCAGTGTATTAGCTTTCTTCTCACTGAGATGAAATATCTGACATCTACAACTAGAGAAAAAGCTTATTTTGGCTCACAATTTCAGTGGATTCAGTTCATGGTTCGTTCCATCCCAAGCAACAATGTGTTAGAAGAGGCTGGTGGAGGAAACGACTCCTGTCATGGCAGCCAGGAAGCAGAGAAAGAAGAATGGGTAGGGGTGCAAGGGATAAAAATATACCCTTCCAGTCATGCTCCAGTGCCCTTCCTGTAACCAAGCCCTACATCCTAACAGCAAGTCAGCTACAACTCCTTGGGTGGACTAATCCCCTGGTAAGGATAGTGCCCCGAGCATCCGATCACCCTCCCAATATGCAAGACTTGGGGTAGGGGGCAATTTAGATCTAAATCATCACATGCAGGAAGTAGAAAGAAACTGTCGTACTTTGTGTTCACTTAGCTGACATGCAGGAAAGGGTATTTATTCTCTTATCAGAAGAAAACCAGACCATTAACTCTGAAAGAAGTCCTCAAGTGCAGTTACCCAAAAACTGTAAGAATTTCCAAGGTGACAAGATAGAGTTTGAAATTTATTCTTTGAGAAATTAAATGTACTTGTTTATTGATGCTGTATGTCAAAGATAATTACCAACATTTCTAAATGTAATGCCCTTTAAGAACATTCTTCATGTGGGGATCAGGGCCTGCCCCTTCTGGGTCATTGAGGGCCTGCCAATGTGAGACTATTTAAAAGAAACCCTACTGGGGAGATTTGACTATTACTTTGGTGGTAAGTTTACCCACCCTAAATATTCCTCCAAGCCCTTTCCCACCCTACCAATCTCATCCCCAATAAACTTTCATTCAAGACTTCTTTCTTGAACCCTTCAGTAAAACTGCTTAAATCTTCTAGGGATTGAAGGTAAGATTGTATCTAAAAATTAAAAGGACCTCAGTTCCTGAGAAGTGGATAGGAGAACCTCAAGATTAACCAAAGGGGCTGCCTAGAGAGAACAGTAGTCTGATTTCTAGAATGTTCTACCCCAGAGACCAGCTAGGAGCATCTTGGGAAGGACAAAACAGAGAGATCCAACCATGTCATATAAACATGGAAAAATACTTAAAAACAGACAAACCACAACCCTATCTGTGTCTTAGTTCTATGCCTTCTTTCAGCTTTCCTTCTTATTCCTTCCTTCCTTGAGAGATTAGATCAGATGCAAGGTTCCTTCACACTCCTGATCTATCCTTTGAATCCCTACAAATGCTTCTCCCCTTCCCAGCTACTCCACAACAGCTACTCTCCATGATCATTCATCCATGGCATCCAGTTGCCAAAATGACTTATTCAGCATTTCCTGAGGTACTTTGGCAGAATACTAGGCCCTACTTATTATGCTTATTTTAAAAGAAGAGGGCAATGGTAAAATAGTTTGGGAAACCTCTCATTCTATACCTTAAAGGTTTACATACTTGTTAGCAATGACAGATTCCTTGGTACACTTCAATCCACTATATTTTTCTTATTCTCCTTGTCTGATTCTGGCTTAGAATCCCTTCAAGCCACACCTCCAAGGTGAGGGTTGGGTGATAGAGACTGCTGCACTGCAGATACAATAGCCTCACAGCTCTCTTACGCCTTTACTTCTTAGACCCATTGATTGGAGGTAGAATCCCATATCTGTCGTGTCTAGCCTGCTGTGGGGATCCGTTGGTCTCACTGCAATTGATTCTACCTGGGGAGAAACGGTGGCAGGAATGAGAAAGATAGACAAGAAACCAAAGCTGGGCTAGTTGGTCACTGGTTTGCCTGACTGGTAAGACTAATGCAACCACACAACAAAATAGTCCTTTATTTATACTTCTGCAAAGTTAGTAACATGTGACACAACGTTGCCTAGCTACTAATAGCTGACCTTAACCAGACAGGATGCTTCTCTCAGGACTGAGGTAGCTTGTTTGCTTTAGGCACTGAGGCCAGTTCTACCTACACACATTTGACCCATTTCCTAGCTTCCTCGGCTCCCAACAGCCTGCCTCGGCTCCAGTGTTGGAACTCATATTCTGTGAATAAACCTGAAATTAGTTTTCTTCCTTATTGCTACCAATTATATATATATATTTTTTTACCAAAATAACTTTGTATTGAAAGCAGTAGAGTCTGAGCAGAAAGACAATACAAAGAATGCAAACAATGTAAACATCACTACATTCAGTTCAGCCTGATTGAACACTGAAAAACAAGTCTAAATGCTCTATGTGTACTTACTAGCAAGATACAATAATTGTGTTTTACACAAACAACACACTCTGATTTTGGTCAGGAAAAGAATATTTTAGCAGAGTGCATCACAGCACCAAATGCTGGCATCACCACGCACAGCTGTAAGAATGCTGCTATCCCTGCTGAAACTGGTTTGCTGGATGGTTTAGGAGTCAGTGTTGTACGTTTAACTTTATGAGGATCCTCTGCTTCTAAATCCCAAACATAAGGTTTGCCAACCTGATTGCCCAATGCAAGGATCTTTTGCCAGAAATTCGTAGAAAATCTCATGTACCAAATGTCACATTGGCTGTAATCAAATCCCCCGAGAACAGTCACATTGGACTCACTAGGTTTAATTTTATCCATATCTTC
Organism: Ctenomys sociabilis; assembly: GCA_004027165.1. NCBI lineage: Eukaryota > Metazoa > Chordata > Mammalia > Rodentia > Ctenomyidae > Ctenomys > Ctenomys sociabilis. The sequence goes on along the minus strand of PVKA01016617.1, from coordinate 12,534 downwards.
CATTTTGCCAGGTTTCTAGTGCACAACGGCATTTTCATAAGACTTTGAAAGTATCAAAGGGCCTGACCATTGTACACAACCAACATAATTCCTTTGTATGTCTCTGATAGAAATGTCAGGAAAATGGGTTTTCTGGGAAATAAATGATCTGTTGGTTTTATTTGGGTTATAGTCATAAGATTCTTTAATTGCATCCATCATTCTCTTTGAATTGATCCTCTGAAGTTTAAGAGAGTGATCCATACCACAGGACATTATTTTTTCACCCAAAAGGTCATAATCAGTACTTAGAACTTCATCTCTGTGCCCTTCTACACCTCCAAATATTGCCACCAGAGTGTCCATTTGGCTATCCCACAATCGTAAGGCATAATCTTTATTTACTTACTAACAGAACATTAGGGTCTCTTGGGTGGAATTTCAACTCATTGATAGAATTTTCAAGCCAACATAGTGCTTTATACACTGCATTGTTATAGGATTAATTATTCTTATTATGCCTCTTGATCCAGCTACTTCTAGCAAAGGATGACTTGTATTGTTATCATAGGTCCATGCACAAGTATAAAAGTTTTCATCAGCATCAGCATCCATGCAAAATTGCAATAACTGGATTTCTCCTTGTGAATGTGACACTCACATAAGGTAACTCTGTTGCTTCCTACAGTTGCAAATACTAACGGATTGCCTTCTTTACTGTGCCAGTTAAACTGAACTCCAAACAGTGGCTGATTATGATCTTCCCTGAGACTGCTGACACATTTAAAAGACTTCGCACTTCTTTGATTTCTGTTTTCCCTCTCCCCAGCTTTTCCTCCTAGGTGCATTTGGGGTATTTGTAGATGTATCAGGGCACTCGGTATTTGTCCCACTTTCTATACGGAGAGTATCATCATTCTCATCTCCAGACAGGTCCAGGATGCTGTTCTCACCACTGCTCAGCTTCTGTTTCTTGGCTACAGGCATGTCTGTTCTCACTGGCGCTGTTGACACTTCCCTTTCGGACATATTCCTCCCCGTTATATTCCTGATATAAACATATAATTTGCCTTTAAAATCTAGGTAACTTACAAACTGGCTCTGTTAGTCCCCTCATAATGGTATAACTGGGTGGCTTTGTTGTACTGCATCTGAGACTCAAGATTTTCCTTGAGACTAGAGCCCAGCATCCCTTTTTGCCTTGTAGCTACTAGCATTCACAGTAATGATTGGCCCTCTAGGCAAAATACTTAAATGTTGTCCATAATGGGATTAAAACAAACATATCTGATGGTCTGAGGTGCAAATGGAAACAAAACTTCTGGACTAGCACATTGGTTAGAAGAATTAGGTGTAGGGAGCACGATGGTGAATGGACCCAAAGATATACATCCTCTATGTTGGAGTCAGGACACTTGTATTCAAAACTTGCCCCTCCTGTGTACCAGCCATGTGATGCTGGGCCTATTTCTTCACCTATCTATCTGTGTTCTTTCCCTCATGAGGAAAATGTTTCACCAAATATTTGTATTATCAGAAAACAGCAGAATATGGCCTTCTCTCTGAAGCAATAGAAGGTTGACTCTGGAAATTTCATTTAGCTTGTGTGCTCTGGGGTGAAATTGCCTTTGTGTGTGGCACAAATTTCTGCAACCTGATGACACTCAAAAATCCTTTCTGTGGACTTTTCTACTAGCTATTCTATCTCTATCTCAACTTCAGAGAACATCCTACTCTCATCACAAAATTCCTGACGGACAACCTGGATAATGTTCTGATACATTAGTTTTACAAGATTAAAGATGTAGATTTCAACAATCAAGATGCAAAGACTTTGAACTGGGGAGATGGTTCAGTAGAATAAGCACTTCTCTGGCAAGCACAAGGGCCTGAGTTCAATCCCTGGTTCTACAAAAAACAAAACAAACAAACAAACAAAAAAAAAAACAACTACGGGTTAAAAAAAAAAAAAAGCAAAGACCCAGTGCTCAGGTAGTAGTAACAGCATCAGTGAGGGCAATGACCTTAGGCTTCCTGTGTCCTGAACCTGCAGGGTTATTACTACTTTGCCAGCCATAACAGATAGCAAATAGAAGGTCCACTACCTACACAAATGAAGCTCTCCAGGTTAGTAGCACAACTTCTTTGTGAGGCTGAATTTCCTAAAGCCTGACACGCAGGGTTAGAAAGCCATTAAGATTGTATGAATGAACCCATGTCCGGTGAAGCTGTGGATATGCAAGCTAAATTTCTGTAGTAGTAGCATCCATTTATTAAAGACTTCCTGATGCCAGGCACTGGCCTATCTCCTCTCAGATGTTAACTCATTCACCAAGGCACAAAACTTCATAAGGTAGGAAAAGCTGTTCTCATTTTACAGATGAAATTAAGTCCTTTGCCTAAGGTTACATAGGTAATAAGAAGTTTTGAATTTTAACATGATTTGGCTGTCCATAATCCTTCCTCTGTGCTACTGTTTTCCTCCTCCCTACCCTTCCAGTCATATCTTTCAATACTATTCGATACATTCTTTAGCTTAATTTTGACTATTGCAAGTCTACCTCATCAGTTTAGCCTACAGTGCTTTCCACTTTCGTTTTTTCAGATACTACCTTTTATTCTTTAGAGCATTCTGCCTATGTAGTAGTTTCATCACTTTTCAGTGTATTTTCTGTAGCAATTACACTTGCCTCTTTTATCTGCTGACTTTAGGCTTGTGGCACGATCCACAGCTTTGCTATTAAGCATATACTTCCTGGTCTGGCAGCAGGAGCATTGCCTGGAGTTTATTAGAAATGTGAAAATCACAACCCCATGCTATATCTGAATCAGAAGCTTCATTTTAATAAACTCCTCAGGAGATTCTTATGCACATTATACTGGCCTGTAACTTTGACAGAATTTCTGAAGCTACCAAATGTTGGGGTAGTTCCCGCTCTCTCAGAGTGGATAGCTTACTGACCTGAGCAGATCAGGAGCCCACAAGATTATCTAATGAGACCCCCCTCTGCCACCTCAACGATTAAGTCCCTCAGGCTTAATCAGAGTACAGGTTTCCATGGCAACAGGGGTGGCCACTACAATGGGAAGAGAATGTGAAAACTACTTCAGCTTTAACTTATGTGAATGACTGCCCCAATTCGGAGGCTTGGCTGCCAGCTGGAATCACCTGAAGAAGATTCGGATACAATTAGTATACAGCCGCAGATCATAGCTTTTTGCATGTGGCCTCACACACTTCAGTAAATGAATGGATGGTTAAATAATTGCAACAAGTATCACCAAGGTGGCCAGAAGAACAAATCAGCAAATAGGTTGTCTCCTTTAAGTCCTCATTTTTGACCTCCTGGACATACAAGATTACATTCATACATATTCAAGCAGTACAACATACTTTGCTTCAGTGAACTTGATATATGACAAAGAGATAAATCAGGAAGTGATTACTCACTGTTCATCAGGGTAATTTAGCTTACAAAACTGACTCATTAGAGCAGTGTGGCTTCCAAGCCAGCAGCAACATTACCTGGTGGCCTGTTAGAAATGCAAATTTTGACCTGAAGGGTGTTCATCCAGGGCACGGGGGCTAGAGCCCAGCAAACTGTTTTAATAGGACTTCTTGGTGATTTTCATGCAACTAGAGTGTGAAAACTGCATCAGAGATCTTTAAATAAGAAGGTTGTCATCTGATAATATAAAGCAAGTTCAAGAATGCACTAAGATAACCTCATATGCATTTCATGATAGCACCTCCAGAAAGCTACCAGAATGTAGAGTATATCATTAGTAGAATATTTTATGTATTAATATGTAGATTTTATATATACAGCAAACAGGCTGTCTTCCTTAAGTCCTTATTTTTAGGACCGGGGAGATGGCTCAGTAGAAAAGTGCTTGTGTGGCAAGCTCAAGGGCCTGAGTTCAATCCCCAGTTCTGCCAAAAATAAATAAATACAAAAGTCCTTATTTTTTACTTCCTGGACATACAAAATTACATTAATACATATTCAAGCAGAACAATACACTTTGCTTTATAAATTTGATATAAATAAATATATAGAATACAATAAAAATATCACAATGTGCTTCACATGGTGAAGTCTTTTATGATTTTTTTCAGTAATATCCTGAGTTATAATGTGAGGTATATTTCTTATTATTAATAATGGTCATAAAGTTTGAAAGAAAGACTAAGAATGCAGTTCATTAATAGAGCACTTGCCTTGCATGCATGAAGACCTGAGTTCAATTCCCAGTATTTGAAAGAAACAAATTTGAAACGCACAGGTGTATATTTACCATCCATGTGAACAGAGATGCCATACAGAAGGACAAAGTCAGTAATCCTTACTGAGGAAGAACGTTTTAGAACCTAAGAAGGCTTTTAAAAGATATCTGTGGTCCAATTTCAAGTTGGTTGTTGTCTGTTTTCATCCAATAAAGTGTCTGGGATTTGATGAGAGGAGATATAGATATTTGGTATAAAATTAAGACACCTATGCTATATTATGAATATGTGTGAAATACTATACTTAAGAACTGTTAAAAGTAATTTATTTGGCATTTACCTGCAAAGAAATAAATGACTATACCCTAATAGGAACAAACACGTGCTAGGTACTCAGAGTTTGCAAAGGATTCACCACCATCACTTTGTGAGTTTGGCAGAGACTCAGATCTAGGCAAGAAAATGGGGAAGCTTCAGGGAAAAAAAGGAAGGTTTTAGTTATGCTCTGAATGTAGATTGCTGGCATGGAGAAGCCAGAGGCAGACTAACTAAATGTGGGGCATTCTATGTCTTTGGTTTAGGGAGCTAATACATTCTATGTATTTGGCTGGTTGATCCTGATTTGGAAATGGAAGAGTTTAGGAAACTATTGTATTAAAGTCTGATGTTTTAGGCCAGTTGCTATAGAGCTTGTCATTTGACTTCCTGGACTGGTTGCTAGGATGGTTACGAGACTCAAGTCTAACCATGGTCTCATTGTCTTATCAAAGCAAGGCAAACTATGAGGCAAATTTGCTCACTTATTTAACACTTATCGTCTCTTAACAACTTTTCCAGTGAATCAGAAAATTAAAGTGAGGGCCAGATCTTGTCAACCTGTAAATCAGCTTTCCTCCTCCCTTTATCTGATTAGTTAGCATTGGCCAGCATGACTTATACCAGTATGCTTTTGGTGGACTGGAAATGATTGCTGATGCTGAAATTTCTTGGCTAGTTAATAAATATCTTTAGGCTCAGTTACTCTTCTTTCGTTGCTGGGACCTGACATTCAAAATGAAGGAAGGAAAGGCTTATTTAGCTCACAGTTACTGGAGTTCATACTCAGCTGGTTCCATTGCAGAGCAGCATACGGCAGATAGGAACCTTTCGTGCAAGGAGCAGAGAGCAAAGGGCGTGGCAGCAGCTCAGGCAGCTAGCTAGCCTCTCTCCCCTCCTTACATTGTAATGCAGATTACCTGGCCCAGGGCAGGTGCAGCATACACACCCACAATAATCAATCACTAACTCCAGAAGCTCCCCCCCCCAACGATTGCCTGAGGCTTTGGGAGGACAAGAGGCAGAAACCATAACAGGTAACTTGGAGTCTGTGACAATCTGTTAACCATGACAGCTGAGCACCCTGTAGTGACCTGTACTCCTGCTTTAAAATTACCAGAGTATATTTACGTGCTTTACAGTTACTTCTGTGTCTAGTTGTTACCACTCCCAGGAATACTCCTTCTACGCAAGGGGAAATTCACCCAGTCTTGGAAAGTAATATACAATACAATAATTCACAATATTAATACTATGTAGTATATCCCAAGAGGTATATGGGTAGTGAAGGACAGATATTTGAAATGTATGCAGTAAAAAAATACTCTGTGGAAATTTCTTTTACTTATGAGATACAAAAATTACAAGCATAATGTCTCCCTTGAGTTTTGTCAAAAAGGAAAATCTCTTGAGTTTTGTCAAAAAGGAGTGAGTGCAAATTTCAGTATATACAAAAATAAAACCTGGAATTAATTTTTTCTGGGTTGCATGTACACCTTAATTGTAGAGCTCTTACATGCCTTACACACACCAGGCTCTGCCTTAGATTCTCAGGACCCCTCCAAAATTTTTTTAGATGCAAAATAGAATTCACCAGAACTTTCCTGTTTGTAAAAAAAAATTTTATAGCAACTATCATATGTTATGAATAGGAACTTTTATGCTAATTTATAATTATAACTTTAAGGTTTTTTTCTTAATAAGGGGCCTGTCTCAGTTACTTTTTACTCACTGCTGGGACAAAATACCTGATACCCAAAATGAAGAAAGGAAAGATTTATTTAGCTCACAGTTAGTGGAGGTTTCAGTCCATACTCCACTGGCTCCAAGGCAGACAGCGGCAGTTCACGGAGGCAGAAAACAAGGCGGAGCAGAGGAGGAACAGCAGCTGTGGTATCTGTCAAGCCTCTCTCTCTCTCTTCCCTCCATGCCAACAGTGCAAAGACTTGAGCCCCTCCAAGGAAGAAGCAGGGGCTGCTGTGAAGATCTGAGCTCCTCAAAACTGAAGCACCTGTGATGATCAAGCTCCTCCATGTAAGTTGCACCAAATCCTTCATCAACCTTTTTATATACTCTGTAAGTGCTGAGTCACTCTAGGATGGGCCCTCCAAGCCCTAGGGATGAGGCCTCCAAGCTCCAGGGTGTGGATTTGCTGAGCTAGTCCAGCTATGCTTCCAATCCTTCAAGTTGACACAATGTATCACCCACCACAGGCCCTATAATTTTATAACTATCAGTACCAGCCATCTTTGCTTTCAATAGAATGATTAATTTTTTCATGAAGCTTAAATCTGTATTGAGAATTTTTTCTATGTACTCAAATATATACCTTTGAAATTGTCCATAGTGAACCTTTTCATTTACTTGTGATCATTAATAAATGATAGCTCAGTGGCATAAGCACCAGTCTCACAAGCCCAAAGTCTTGAGTTCAATCTCTGGCACCCACTCCCCAAAAAAGATGTCACTATGATCATTCTGCAAGTTAATATTTCTGTGTGGACGGATTTCAGTAAGTGTCATTTTGTGGCTTAATGTACAAGATGAATCATTATTTTTCATCACATCATTTATGTATGTTTGTGTTTCAGTCTGGCTGTACTAGTATTCCAAAATTCCTGGGTAATTTATGAAGAACAGAGACTTATTTCTTACAGTTGTGCACATTGAAAAATCCAAGATCAAGGTTGGGTGTCTGGCAAGACACTTCCAAGATGGTGTCCTGAAGCTGTATCCTCTAGAGAAAGGAACTGTGTCTCCATGGTGACAAATATTGAATGCTGCATGAAGTCTCTTGTTTATAATGGCCTTAATCTCATTCACAACATAGGAATCTTAAGAGGCTTCTGTCCCTTAGAAGTTTTCTCTTCTCTCTCTCTCTCTCTCTCTCTCTCTCTCTCTCTCTCTCTCTCTCTCCCTCTCTCCCTCTCTCAGTAGGGTCTCACTGTGCAGTTCAGGCTTGTCTTGAACTCACTATGTAGCCCACATTGCCCACAGACTTCTGGCGATCCTCTTTCCTCAGCCTCTGGAGCACTGAGATTGCAGGCACGTGCCACCACACCTGGCAGATGTCCCATTTCTTAATACTTAATTTGCAGTTTGTAGGGCACATATTTGAAACACAACAGTTGCTCATGCATTAAAATTAATTCTTAAAGGAATGACTGTGGGAGATGAGACAGTGAGAACTGAGGCCTAATTGGTCTCCTCTGGGGACACAGAGAAGAAAAACAACAAGCTGTTCTTCAGTAACTTGCAGGGAGGATGGCATGGTTTGAACCTTTGGCAGGTTCTAGGCCAGTCAACACACCTGAGATCCAGTTGTTTACCTGGCCATATATGTTAGGCAACTGGAGGCAGACAAATCTTGGACTACCCTAATTACGTATCCCCATGCATATATGAATAAAAGCAAAATAAACCAGACACTCGAGATTCTTTGTCCACTGGAGACAAGTGATCCCCAGCTGCTGCATTCTAAACTAACTCTTTGTCTATTGTCTTTCATCCTTGTTCCCATCTGGGATGAGGGACCAATTAGTAGGCTGCATCCCTACAAGTGGTGTCTGAACAGGAACTTGACTGGGAAATATTGGTTTCCTACAAATGACCTGAATTTGTTGATACTTCAGTGAGAACAGCTTTGTATTCACAAAAGTAGGGACAGCAAAGGAACAATATCAAGAAATGCAACACATCTGTGAAAAGAGAAAAATTAAAATGCAAATGTGTTCCCAGTGTTGAAGAAAAAGAAAAACTCTCAATTTATCTTTTAAAATTGTTTTATGGTTTGAGCTGAGCAGAGCTGAGCATCAACTAGTCTTCACTTTCTCATTCAAACCTCTTTTTATATTCCTTCTAAATATAAGATCATGGCTTTGTGGGATCCAGCAGATTTAGGGGGTAGATAATGAAAGAATTGTAAAAATTTAGTATTTTTACCTAGTCAGAGTTCCACATCTGGGTAATGACTTGGAATTTCAACCAGAATATTATAGAAGACTTTTGTAAATCCTAATGGTTGTGCAAACATTACTTTTTTGTTGTTGTTATTATGATGGAGAAAATTTGTCATTGATAAAGACAAGTACAAAACAATTGTTTAATTTGTTTTAAAAGAAATTTAAGGACCAAGATGGCGCTGAAGGTGAAGAAGGAAGTCCCTGCCTCTCCCAAAGCTGAAGCCAAAGCAAAAGCTTTGAAGGCCAAGAAGGCTGTGCGAAAGTCGCCCACCTTCTGCCATTCCAAGACACTGTAGCTGCAGAGACAGCCCAAATACCCTCAGAAGAGCATCCCCAGGAGAAAAAAGCTTGATCACTACGCCATCATCAAGTTCCCCTGACTACAGAGTTAGCCATGAAAAAGATCGAGGAAAACAACACACTAGTGTTCACTGTGGATGTCAAAGCCAATAAGCACCAAATCAAATAAGCTGTAAAGAAGCCATATGACATCGATGATGCCAAGGTCAGTACCCTAATCAGGCCTGATGGAGAGAAGAAAGCGAATGTTCAACTGGCTCCTGATCATGATGCATTGGATATTGTCAACAAAATTGGGATCATGTAAACTAAGTCCAGCTGGCTAATTCTAAATATGTATTTCTTTTCTCAGGAAAGAAAAAAGAAAGAAAGAAAGAAAGAAAGAAAGAAAGAAAGAAAGAAAGAAAGAAAGAAAGAAAGAGAGAGAGAGAGAGAGAGAGAGAGAGAGAGAAAGAAAGAGAGAGAGAGAGAAACAGAGAGAGAGAGAGACAGAGAGAGAGAGAGACAGAGAGAGAGAGAAAGAAAGAAAGAAAGTCAGTCTCCACACTGACTTCCATTGTGGTTGTACCAGTCTGCACTCCCACCAACAGTGGAGAAGGGTGCCTATTTCCCTACAGTCCCTCCAAAATTTGTTTTTGGTTGACTTCTTGATGATAGCCATTCTTTCTGGGATAGGATGTAAAGTCAGTGTTGTTTTAATTTGCACTTCTCAAATGTCCAATAATGTTGAACATTTTTTCATGTATTTATTTGCCATTTGTATTTCTTCATCTGAAAGAATGTATTCATCTTAGATGCCCATTTTAGGATTGAATCTTTGAGTTTTGGGAGCCTGATTTTTATAAAATTCTTTTTATGTTCTAGGTAGAAGTCAGGGACTGAGGAACAGTTGGCTGAGATGTTTTTTCCCAATTTGTGGGTTTTCTTTTCATTTTGCTGGTGATTTCTTTTGATGTACAAAAACTTTTCAATAATAGCAGATCCAGTTGGTGGTTCTTTGAAGTACTGCGTGTGTAGTTTGGTCTTTGTTAATTAATTCTCTACCTACTATGTCCTTAACATTTCTGCCGATTAGGGCTGGGGAGATGGCGCAGTGGAATAAGTTCTTCCCCGGCAAGTGCAAGGGCCTGAGTTCAATCCCTGATTCTGAAATAAAAAAAAAAAAAGATTTCTACCTTCTTTCTCTGCTAACAGACTTAGCGTTTCTCTTTTAATATTTAAACTTTGACCCATTTTAACTTTTGTTTACTGTATGGTGATGGACATAGTTCTAATTTTAGTCTTCAGCATGTGGAAGGCTAGTCTTCCCATCACCATTTATTAAAGAGGCCAAACTTTGGCCCCCTTTTCAAAGATGAGTTGGCCGAGTGTGTTTGTATTTATTTCTGCATCTTCTTGTATTTTTTTCTTTTTTAAAAATTAGTTTTATTGAGAAAAAATTGCAATGAGACCGTTTCAAAACAGATTGGCAGGAGAGTTGCAATAATCAATATATTGCATATTGTTGTCTTTGTAGAAGTCATTCATAGCACAACATGAAGACATGATATCCTGTCCAAACACTATTAGTACAAATCTTTCTTCTTATTGAATTAAGAGAAAGTAGCTATATATCTATCCTAACTATTTTGTATATACAGATACAAAATTGTCCTTCATTTATATCTCCTTTATTTGTTTAGTTTTGTCAGAGATGGATATTCCATTGCCATCCAAATATTGAAGGTGCATGAATTCAGCAAAATATGCCAATATAGTACAGAAGTCCACAATAGTAGTGGGTCATCCACAGGACTGGCAACGTCCAAATCTGTTGACTTGAGCCTTGCACAGCTCAGTATATTAATGTGGCTTCATTTTTCATACCTTGTTTCTATAATTTTCTGCTGGATGGTTCAGACTGAGATAAAGCAAGACCTATATATCAAGAAATGTAACTTTTGTATCTGACAAGGTGAGTCAAGTCTCCTCAGGATTTATCCCAAAACCCTGTATCACACTTTGTCAGTGTCAACCACGTGAATGAGTCACAGCCATTGCTTGACCAATTTGCTCTGTGAAAGCCTGAGAGAATGTTTTCTCTCCATGTGACTCTCCTTAGACACACACTACATCATCGATCACATTCCTCTGTGGCCTCATAATATCTTTGATCAGAAATTTGGGACTCAACTGAGTTAAATGATGTTACAGTATAGGTTGTCATATGTCCTGAATCCTCACTGAACTTGAAAGGCTAGGCCAGAATGTTGGCTGTCCTTGAAACCCTTCTTTTTCTCTAATTTATGGTCTGCAAACTTAGGTTGTTAACCCTCCAGAAGAGAAGATTATTATTACCTTGCAACATATGCAGTTCGGTTTAACCTCACTATCTGTCTGAATATGAAACATCTTAGGCATAAGATGGAACATGTATTTTCCGTCAAGTATTGATATATTGAACTTTAAGTCTCTGCAGAATATGAAAAAAGAATTAAAAGAACAAAAAATTTTTAAAAATATGAATGAAGTTACATATTTTTACACAGAAATTTAGAAGTCTAACCATATACATCATTTAAGCAGGACAATCCTGTGATTTTTTTTCTTGTCTCTTTTTTCATTTATTACCCTTTAAAAACAACATTTATTTGAGATACAGTCTGGCCATAATTGATATACCTTGACAAGCAGTATCTATTTAGAAGACCAGAATGACAGGCATTCCAAGCATGACCCCACTATTACACATTGCTATCTTCAGTGCAGTCACTCATTTCACAGGTATCAGCATATATACTAGTCAGGGTGAGTATCCTACCAAATAATTGCTAGTTTCAACAACGTGCTGACAGTTCTCAGGATCATTGCCTTACCCATCTTGTGCCCCTGTCATGTTTCCTAACATTTCTCCTTGCCCTCTTTTCATTGTTTAATCCTCAAGTATTCGCTTTTCCTTTAACTGTGTTATACCTTTCTATTTGTATTTCTTCTTTTGAGTTCTTATACTAGGGAGACTATACGATATTTATACATGTGGGTCTGGTTTATTTCACTTATGAGTATATCGTCAAATGGCATCCACTTAAATATGAAGGCTTTGAGTTTCTCATTCTTTATAGTTGAGTAATACTCCACTGTAAAAAATATCACATCTTTTTCATTCATTTTTCAGGTGATGGGCATCTTGGTTGTTTCCAAGATTTGGCTATCACAAATTGTGATGCTATAAACATATGTACACATTTTTCAGTATAATATGACATTTTCAGTTCCTCCAGGAAAATTCCAAGTAGGGGGAAGCCAGCTTGAATGGGATTTCCAGTCCTAGTTTTTTAAGGAGTCTCCACACTGATTTCCATAATGGTTGCACCACTCTACATTCCCACCAGCAGTGGATAAGGGTACCTTTTTCCTCACAGCCTCTCCAATATTTGTGGTTAGTTGATTTGTTTATGATAGCCATTCTTTCTGGGGTGAGATGGTATCTCAGTGTTGTTGTAATTTGCATTTCACAGATGGCTAGTGGAGCATTTTTTTCATATATTTATTCACTTCATTATTTTAATCTTCTGAGAAGTGTATATTCATCTCAGGTGCCCATTTTTGGATTGGGTATTTAAATTTAGTGGCCCTCATGTTTTTTAATTCTTTATAAATTCTAGAGAGCAGACCTTTGTCTGAGTGCTTATTAGTTAAGATTTTCCCCCAAACTTGTGGGTTGTCTTTTCACTTTTTTTTTTTTTTTTTTTTTTTTTTTTTTTTTTTTTT
>PVKA01016616.1:0-47539 GCA_004027165.1 Ctenomys sociabilis | reverse complement strand
TAAGTGAAATAAACCAGACACACATGTGTAAATATCATATAGTCTCCCTAGCATAACAAGTGAAAAGCAGAAATACAAAAGGAAACGTACAACAATAACTAAAATCAATTGAGCCCAATAAGACAAAGTGAATGGCATATGCTGCAGGATACTAATCAGCTTTTCTTCTGGATGGTTAACAACCTAAGTTCACAGATCAAAGTTGGAGAAATAGAAGAGCCACAAGGCCAGCCAACATTTTGGCCCTAGCCTTTCAAGGTCAGCGAAGACTCAGGACATAGGAGAACCTGTACTGCAACATCATGAAACTCAGCTGAGCTCCAAATTTTCTGAACAAGGAGCTTATGGAGCCACAGAGGAAAGAGACTGAAGTTCTGTAATGTTCCTTGGGAGAGTCACATGGAGAGAAAACTTTCTCTCATGCTCTTATAGAGAGCAAACTGGTCAAGCATTGGCCGTGACTCATCCACATGGATGACACAGACAAAGGATCTCCAGAATAAGGTACAGGACTACAAGAAAAACCCTGAGGGGACTTCACTGACCTCATAAGAAATATAAAGTATGTGTGTTGATACGTAAGTCTTGCTCTATCTAGGTCTTAACCATCTGGCAGAAAAGTATAAAAATGAAGTATAGATAGCGGGGCCATAATATTAAGTTGAGATGTAAATGGCTATGATTGACAACATCTTTGGATAACTCACTATTGTTGTGGAATGCTGGTCTGTGTTGGATTGTGTTGTCGAGTTCAAGCATCTTTTTCTTTTTCTTTTTTTTTTTTTTTTGGTAGAACCAAGGATTGAACTCAGGCCCTTGCACTTGACAGGTAGGCATTTATTCCACTGAGCCATCTCCCTGGTCCCAGTTTTCCTTTTTAATGCATCAGAAATTGGCTTCTGGGAGCCCCCAGAAATACCCAAGTGAATAGACACTCACGTTCTTTATGCCATAGTATATATGGCATAGTATTTGCATATAACACTCAAGTTCCATTACACTTGAAGTCATCTTTAGATTATTTATAATACCTAATGAAATATAAATGCTTTGAAAATAGTTATATTTATTCTAAGTGTTACATAAAAATTGTCCCTATGAATGGGATACTATATCAGTCAGTTTTCTTGCCCTTGTCCTCTACCCAATATCTAATGCACAAATTAAAGGAGGAGAGTATCAGTTTAACCTAGTTCAGAGAATTTAGTTCTTGGTTCACAGAAATATCGTGGGAGAATCCCATGGTAGAGGAAGGCTTCATGTCATGGCAGCCAGACAGCAGAAAGAGATTAGAGGAGATAGGGAGGGAGGTATGCCACCCAGAGACATGCCCCTAGTGGCACATTTCTTAGAGCCAACCACAAATGGCAATGAACTCATCAATGGATCAGTCCACCGATGAGTTTTGTGTCCCAGGATCAAATCAATTTCCAAAGGTCCCATGTCTAAAACATGAGATTTTGTAGGACTGTTAAGGTTTGTGTCAAAATGTTCCCTCCATAGCCTCAGATGTACAGAGATGGAGCTTTTCAGAGGTGGCTGGATCTACAATGCATAGTACCAAAGGCATGTGGTTACCAAATTGGTCCACTGATTGATTTGGCATAGTTCTAGGTATGGATACTGAGAAGACCCACAGTGCGTAGGAGCGCTACAGACCCTGAGGGTTGGTGGCCTGGACAGAGCATAAAGTAAAGCAGGAGAGCTGCTGTTATCACTTGCTTCTTTGAAAATTCGCTGCTTCCAGCCTCGCTGCCTTCTGCTTGCCATGAACTGCTGCCCCTCAGCTACATGTTACCCTCCTTGGAGCCAGCCGAATATGGACTGAAAACTATGCACACTATTAACTGAAATAAACTGTTCTTTAACTTTGATGGCTGAATATTTTGTCTCAGCAACAAGAAAAGTGACAAAGCCAAGAACATTCTAGATCTAAACCATGACAGATAATATGGGATACTTAGATCATGAATACACTATGAAATTTAAACCAGGTTACCATATCCATCTTCACAAACATTTGTTATTTCTTTATTGTGAAAACATTTAAACTCTTTCTAGCTTTTTGAAATTAATATATTACTGTTCTCTACAGTCATTCTACTGTGCAATAACAGTACATACAGCACATCTCAATTCTTTGGGTAGATTTTCCCAGTGTAATTTCAAACTAAACTTATTATTAACTAAACTAACTTTATGTTTTTAACAAAAGCAAAAATTATACTTATTGATGAGGTAAAGTGATATTTTGACATACACATACATTGTGTAGTGTTTAAATGATTTAAACACAGCTATCGCCTCAAACATTTATCATTACTATATGGTAAAAACTTTCACAATTTTGACGTCAGCTTTGTGAAATATGTAGTGTCTCTTATCCTAACTCAGATCCCACGTATTCCTAACTTAGGACCCATTTATCAAACTTTCTGGGTGTATTGCTCTTCTACTCACCCAGCCTTTGATAAATTCCATTTCATTCTAAAGTCCTATAAGATAAATTCTTTAAAATTCCAACAGATGATGGAAGTTTTGGGAGAATGTCTTTCTGTAATTGGTTTATTCACTTACCATAATGATCTCTGCATTTTTAGGGAATAATGACAAATATGTTCAATACAGGGGCAAATATTTTTTTCCAATAGTTTGATTCATATTGAGTTTGATGCAGTAAGCTAGCTGTATATATTTCTACTTGTTATCAGAATAATATAAAACAACAGCAATTAAAACATTAATTGTTTTAATTAAATGTTTTAATTAATTGTTTTAAACATTAGATGTTTTAATTAAAACATCTTCGATGTCAAGAACCTGTAGTTTGCTGGAAGCAAATCTGTGAGTCTAACTCTTCTCCACATGATGAGCACCTTTGCGGAGACAGTAAACTAAGCAGCAGCCATAGAGTGGTGTGGGGTAGAGGATCAATAAGGGCAGTGCTAACATAAATTACCTAAGGATTGAAACAATCCTCCTCGATTTTAAGCCTGTCTCTTATCTATCTCACCTAACTAAAAACAATGAAAATATGTGCCGATATTCTCTGTAGCGGCATCTTGCCCAGCTTTGTGTTTTACCTGGAATCACAAAGTCACTGACTACATTCTACAATTTCTCTATTTAAAGCAAGTAAATTTTAATCAATTTTTTCCACTGAATAACATAGAGTGTAAGGATACTCAGTTCCCTCAATCAGATACTCATAATCTAAATCTTACGACTATTCAATCTTTTATAGCAAAAGGATTTTTTTCATATATGATTCTATTACAAATTTTACCATAAAAAGATTTTCTTGGTTCACTCGTGTATTCCAGTATAATTGCAAGAGTTATAAAATGGAAGCAGGATCAAAAGCAAAAAAGAGAGAGAGAAAACAAGAAAGAACTACTTGAACCAGCAAGATAGTTCAGCAGACTAAGCAGCCGGCTTGGCAAGTACAGGGACCAGGTTTCATCCTCAGTCCCACATGTCACACCAGCCCGATACCCTGGGCGTGATGAGCTGGCGACTGAGTCCGGGCATGGTGGTGCACGCCTGTAATCCAAGTGCTGGGGAGGCTGAAAACAGGAGGATCACTACAAGTCCGAGCTGCATAATGAGACCCTGTACCTAATACATAAAATGGGGGGAAAAGAAAAGGATGACTTGAAGACACTGCTCTATTGGAAGGGGCATGGGCTCAAGAACTGTGACAGGTGCTGTAGTCTAGAAATGGAGAAAAAGAGTATCTCCCTGCATTACTCTTAACTGTCAACCTTGTTAAAATCTTGAATTCATACTACATAGACTTATATTTTACTTTTGACCTCCAGAATTATAAGAGAATAAATTTGAGTTGTTTTAAGTCACTAAATTTATGGCAATTTATAATAATTGCAGCAGTGGAGAACCAGTATGCATCACGCACAAATTTCTCAAATTTGAATAATTTCATTTTTCCCTAAGTTTCCAACCTTTTATATTATACATGAGACAAATACTCTTCAAAAAAAAAATAGCAAGCTTTACTATTTTCTTAACTGAAGTACCTGAAAGTGAAATGTTATTTCACTATGATAAATCAAGTAATATGAATGCATGTAAATTTATTAGTGCCAAGATAAAGAGCAATAAAGATCATCAAATATGAAAAGAGGAAGAAGGAAGAGAGAGGGATATGGACCAATTTTAGTACAGTAAGGAAATAATAGCCATCGTCTAAATCTAACAAGTTTATGATTATAGCAATAGGAAAAAAATTAAACATTAAATGCATATATATATGTGCACACACACACACACACATCCCACATACATACTGTGTTGGGTTAACTAATATTTAATTTGTAACCCTCAGCTAAACAGCATCAGCTTGGTTGTGTGGAATTTTTTTCTTTTTTTGGTCCCAGACATTGAACTCAGGAACTTGTATTTGTCAGGCAGGTGCTTCTGCTGCTGAGCTATATCCATGACCTTGGTACTGGGTGTATGACTGCGGATTGTTTCTAGTAGCATAAAAAATCTAGAGGAGAAGGTGGTACACTGCTGATTCTCCAGGAGAAGCTTGCTGTGCTGATTTTTCTGATATGAACTCAGGTGTTATCATAGGAGGAGCTGAGGTCCTCACTGTCACTGAGGATGGCTGTGTTCCTTTTTTGGTGGAGCTCTGGTCCTTACCCCAAGTGTTACTTCCTGGATTTAGTGCAGAGCTTTTGCCCAGACTTGCAGGAGACATTGCTGTGGGCTCTACACCTCCAGCGGGACTTGTGGAGGATGTTCCCATGGGTTCCTTGTGTTCAGCTGGACTCATAAAGGACATTAATTACCATGGCATCCTGGCCCTCAGCTGGATTCGTTGTGTCTCTAGTGTGTGGACAGATCTCCCACAGCCTTCTGCATTTGACTCTTTGGGTAAATATTATAAAATAATTCTATAAATTATGCATTATGCATAAAAACTTTCCACTTGTAAATCCTGACTACTATACAATTATATATAGATACCCACACCAATAGGTCCATTCATATAATGACATTTCACAAAAACTATAGAAAAAGATATCTAAGGAACTGGGACATGATTTTATCAGCTCAGCTAGATCTAGAGCAAAAGCATGGAATGGTACAGTATTAGTCAGCTGGTTATAGCTGGCAGAAATACCCGAGGTAATTAATTTAAAAAAAAGAAAGAAAGACTAGCCCCAATTTCAGGTTTCAGCCATTACTTTTTATCCTGTTGCAAGAGAAAACGACATGGTGGAACACTGTTGGTAGAGCGCTGTTGCCCACTTCATGATCTACAGAAGCAGAGACAGAGGGTGGAATCTGGGGCTCCAGTGCCCCATTCAGGAATGTGTTCCCAATGACCTAGCTTCCTTTATTACACCTCACCTTCTAAAGATTTGACCACCTCCCAATAGCAGCACGGGGTGGGTTCTGAGACTTAAGCCTATGGAACTCTGGGGACAATCCAGAGCCAAATGTAGCAGGGAATGAAGGGAAACTTTATTATTACATAAGGCACTGTTCTCAAGAATGATATAATAATAATAACCATCCCTGTGCCAAACAGCATAACATCATCATTGAGAAGCAAAAATGGTGAAATATTCAAGAAATAATGTGCTGAACCTACAGTGATTAATAGCTACTGTGTTTAATTTAACTCATTCTAGTAAATATTTACTCAGATACAAGTAAACACTAGTAAGGATTAGACATCAGGTACAAATTCCTTCCTCCAAGTATCTTGTATTCTATTATGAGGAAACAGTGAGTGAGAAAAGGAAGCAAAATGTATCCTATGGGAAAAAAATTTGCTTGATGGAAAAATCAAAGTAGGTAAATTAGAAAGAGAGGGCTGAAAACACGGATTTCAATTATAAATAAGGTGGGCTGAGGCAACTTAATGAGATACTGATTTTGCGCAATATTTTAATGACAGTGACCCCAAAAATGAGTATTGGGATGGGTATAAGAAATAGGTATAAGAAAAATAAGAGTGAAAATATGTAAGAATATGTATGTTATATATAAATAGAAAGAAATATAAAACTAAGTTATAAGAGTGAAAAATAAACTTCATTTTGTTCTTTTTATAAAGTTTAACATGCATTCCTATGGTACTTTTTCAATAAGTTAAAATATAATGTTAAGAAAACTTACACAATTTGGGTAAACAAACTGCAGCAGGAGACGGAATATCTGAATTTTTCAGTTCGTGTTCAGCTATTCACTTGATTCTACCCTCCTCCAGCCTAGTTCCTGGTCTGTAAAGGTGATGGGCCCATGCCAAGTGATCTTCAAGTTTCTTTCTTCTTTAATATTCTGTAAATCTATGCATAGATAAAATGCTCACGAAACTGTGGCCTAGGAAAATAGCTCTGGAAGCTTGCACTATTTTACCTTTTCATCAACACTCCGCCCACTGCTTCTCTGAAGCACTCCCAGCAATGAATAGCTTTTTCTAATACCAAAATTATATAATTAAAACCATAGGAAGAATAAGTAGTAGAAAAAAACTGAACATCTGACATGATTTCAGAGGGATTCAAAGTGAAATGACTGACCCAAAAATCTCCTAAAAATCAATACCAAACTATTATTTTAAGTTTTGTATAAATAATGAAATCAATGACATTTTAATGTATACCTTTAATGTAAATTTCTAAAAATTCTCTTCTTATTGTTGTGTAGACTGTGACATGTCATTTGAGTAAGCCTGAGGAATTTTGTTCTATTATCAGATTAAAGTTAATTAACCTGAAATGAAATAGTCCTTTTCTCTGTGCTGTCCAGAAGTTTATGATGTAATGTAGTTTCTACTAGTTGGATCATTATATACCTAGTTTTGTGTACTATTTCTATATTTTATGAAACTAGCTCTTTAGAATAAAATCTTGCTTACTTTCTCATCAATTTCCATACACATACCACACTGCTCTGTGTCATTACTCAAATACAGCTGCGTCTTGACTGATTCATGATATAAGGAAAGAGGAGCCAACTAATGAAACTCAGAGAAAAATGATTTCTAAATTTTTCTGCCCTGATAAAAATGAGAAAACTAATCAAAGTAGGCAAAGTCTTTTGTGTCTACAGTATCAGCAGATTCACTCAAAGAGAACACATGCTCTAAATGTGAGGATTCACACATAACACAAAAAAATATTTGCAGTCAAAAATACTGTGTTTGCTCTCTAAAGGGGCATATGATACCAGATTTGGTGGCTTAGTAGCAAAGAATAGGTGCCTGTGGCTTTTATGAATGCAGACTGAGGAAGCCTTTGAGAGAGTGATAGCTACACTTGGAGCCATTTCCAGACACCTGGAAACAGAGCATATGACTGACTAATGCATCCTCCTTTGTAGAGCATCTTACTATGTTCTCCTTCATAATCTAAATGTAATCTTCGTTTTTCCCAAGGACTTTCCTGAAACTGTACTGCACATGGAAATAGTCTCTAGCTGCAGAATTCCAGTCTTCCATGATTTCTAGGTCTATGTAATACTCTTATCACCTCTACATATATGTAGAGATAATAAGAAATATGATAAGATATATATATATATATATGTGAAAATATATATCTTATTATTTCTACATGGAAATACATATTTTTGTGATATTTTTGAAAATTTGTAGGTCACACAAACCTTCATAACTGCCAAGTTTAAAGCAGAATAGAATGTTTTTCTTTTGACTAGAGAGGGAGGATGTTAATAAAAGCAAGATTTAGACAGGGTCATCAAAATTGCAACTGCATCTTGCTTATTTATAGGTCTGAAACAGCTACAAGATTACAGGTGGCAACAGAAATTTGAACATTTCTATTCAGAGGAATTCTGTCCTATGTATCCTGGATTATCACCATCACCTGTTTTAAATTGCTTTCTTTTGTTCTTTGATTGCTTTTCCAAAGGAGAATATGTCTTTCCATGTGACATGTCAGTGACATGTAAAAATTATCTGAATAATCAATTAACATTTGGCTTTTTATTGTGTGAATTACTGTTATTTCTGTATAAGGACCTAAAGTAACCATATCCAAATGAGCATGCTATTATAAATAATTTAAAAGTGTGGTCCAACAATAAAGTTTTAACAAATGATTTATCCTCTCTAGCTTATGTAAGACTTTAACTAAGACTGAAAAGAGGCCTCCACTTGTTCAATTATATATCTTTTTCTTGTTCTCAAACATGTCATAAAATTGCCATAGAAAATATGTAAACAGCTTTGTAGAAAAATGTTATAAAACATTATAATTTAGATTAGTAATGGTTGGAAAATTGAAATCATGCCAATTCAAAACATACTGTTGGAAGGCTTTTGGATGATAGCAGGCTGGAATGCACCCAAGATGCTGGAAGCTGCTCACCAAGGTCTAAGATACTCAGTTGTGGGGAGATCAGGGCCCCTACCAGGAGAAGGCAACGTGAAAGAGAAGCCAATGAGACAAAATAGAGTTGCAGTGTTTGTAGAAGAGGAAAGAAGAGACTCATTTTCAGCTAAGGCACTTCTTACTGTCCAGGTCCAGCAAATAGACCTTGAAAAAAGAAGCTAAGTACGGAAGATACCAGACTGGATGAGAGCCTTATCTGCCAGCCACTGCCCAGTGCACAGCTGTCCTCCCTTTCTCGAATGCCCAGTGAGTGAGCTATTCCTCAGAGATATTCCTTGTCAGGCACTAAGGAAAGAAAGTGCAAGCCAGAGCATCACTCAGAGCAGTCACCAAGTTAGAACTAACAAAGCACAGGAAGGGGAGGAGCAAAGGACATGGTCTTGCTTAGGGAGCCAGAGCCAGGAATAGAAGCACCAATGACAGACTCAAGAACTTGCAGTCACTGTGACAAGTGAAATCCAGGGGTGCAGAAAATTCACTATCACTCTCTCTCTGCTCTACAAATGCTGCTGAGCTGAGTGCCGTGGGAGCTCCCTTCCAACCCTCCACAAACACTGCTGAATTCCATGCAGAAAGACTCTCTTCCTAAGGCCCCTAAATGCCACAGAACTTGTGAGCATGAAATATACACCTTTTGAGCTGAACCACTTGGACATGGGACCATTGAAACTAAAGAACAATTTAAATTAGCACCAGAGAAGGCTATTATAACCTTCCAGCCCAAAGAAGGAATCACAGTCCTGGGGCAGATTGAAACTCTGGAGTATTGTTTTGACCTGGGAGTAAAATGGGCAGGGAAAAAAAAAAAACATTCGAACAGTGAGTATCTACCATCTGCCTGACCCTGGGGACCACTGAAGTTACAGGGTAGAGAAAGGCTGCGGAGAACTGGACATACCCTAAATGAGAATAGAAGATGTGGAACAGTGAACTGGCAGAGTAAACAGCAGTTCCTGTGGCAGGAACTCGAACACCAGAACCTCCAGAGCATGGGCACTGTCCTAGGACTTGAGCATAAGAATGACGGAGTAGATCACTTACTCAGTGACACTCTAAAAGCAACAAGTCATAGGAAATTGATTCAGGTACACCTAGATGACTTTAAATAACAACAAATCCATCAAGAAGGAAAAGGTATAAAATTTATACACAATAATTGTAGAAAACATTTCAAATTTAGAGATCATGTATATGAGGCATTTGGATCCCCAAATAGAGGCAACCAGAAATGAACCTCTCTACCACACATCATAGTGAAAATCTCAAAAATTAGAGCAAAGAATGTGATAAGCTGTTGGAGAAAAAATGAGTAATGTATAAAGCAAGCCTATCAAAATAACAGTAGATTATTTTTAACACAAGCTTTAAAGATTAGGAAAGCCTGGAGCGAGGTTTCTCAAACTTAAAAGAAAACAGTTGTCACTTCGAGTTGTTTTGCCACGCAAAATTATCTTCCAAAATTGACAGAGAAATAACATTCTGACATGATACAAAGAATCTAAAGAACTTTAGCATCACCAAGCCAGCACTACAAAAGATAGTCTGTGGTATTTTGCAAAAAGGTGGCAATGCCAATATCACAAAAGCCCTGAAAAGAAATAATACATTCATCTGGAAGAGCACTTAAACAAAGAGAAATCATGAAGAAATCAGTACTGAGGAAAAATGCAATGAAATTTCAATAATAATTCTCAATATAAATGGCTTTGGCTCCCCAGTCAAAGAACAGAAACTGGAATACTGGATTTTAAAAAATAAAGCCATCTACCTATTAGTTAAGGCATATTTTCTCCACAATGTAGCAGACAGACTGAAAATACAAGGACAGAAATTGACATTACATGTGACCAGAGTCTGAGAGCAAGCAAGAGTAACTACTCTAATTTCACACAAAGTGAACTGCAAGCCAAAGCTGATCAGGAAACATAAAGGTCACTATGTACTGATAAAAGTTAATAATTCAACATGAAGAGACAACATTTATTAATTTATATGTGCTGAATATTAGCAAACCAATTTCATAAAACAAAAATATTTTGATACACAAGGATGGACAGACATCAATATAGTCATAGCAAGGAAACTTACCACCCCATAACACAAATAGATAGGTCACCCATGAAAAAACTCAATAGACATATCAGAGTGGAACCATACTAATGAAGAAATATACTTAACAATATACTATAAAGAGCTTTTCATCCAGCAACACAGTGAAAATTACAGTACTATCAAGAACAAGTTTCAAAGGAACATTAGAATTGGAAAGATATTATCATTAAAATGTTCATATTAGCAAAAATAACATACAAATTTAGTGAAATACTAATTAAAACAGCAATATGCTTCTTAAATTTATAAAATCAAGCTTACAATTTATGTGGGTGTAGAAGAGACCCAGAATAGCTAAAGAGAACAAAGTAGGAAGCACATCAAGTAAAAAAAAGGAAGAACATTAATTCCAGATATCAAGTTATATTACAAAGCAACAATAATTAAAACAGCACACTCCTTGTCCAAAAGTATATATGCACCAGCAAAACAGAATAAATGACACAGAAACAGCCCCATACATGTTTAACCATCTTATTGTTGACAAAGAGATAAAAACAAACACTTGAGATAGAGTCTTAACTAAATACAGAAAAGTAATTCTAGACTGATGTTTCTAACTGTTCTAAAATCAAATCAAAATGCATGAAAGATCTAGATATAAAAGCAGAAACATTACACCTTCTGGAGATAAAATAGGGAAAACACTTGACAGGAGCAGAAGCAAGAGCATTCTGAATGGAACTCTAATTGCACAAAATAAAATATGAAAAGTCGACACATGGGACTTTATTAAATTAGAAAGCTCCTACATAGCGAAGGAAGTGATTCACAATAGGAAAGACAGTTGTCACAATTTGTAAAGACAACCTATAGAATGGGAATAATGTTTTGCCAGTTATTCTAATATATATCATGCATAATAGTGGACAAATATACAGAATATATAAATTAAAAGCAATTAAACCTGGAAGAATAAAAGAATTCATCAAAAAGTGGAGAAATGAATCAATAGACCTTTCCTGCAAAAATTCAAACATTCAGTGAATACATGAAAAATGTTGGGCATATTTAGGTATTAGGGAAATGATCAAAACAACAGTGAGATTCCCCTATCCTAGTAAGAATGACTACCATCAAGGACTTTAAAATGCTAGATACTGACTAGTATGTGTGAAGAAGGAAATTCTGCATTCTTGATTGAAATACAAACTGGTACAATCACTATGACAATCAACATAGAGCTTCCACAAAAAAATGAAGATAAGAATTTCATTTGATCTAGCTATACCTTGTCTAAATATTTTGCCAAAGGTTTAAAGTCATGATACTATAACGATACAGGCATGCCCATGTTTACAGAAGTACAATTCCCAAGCTAAATTTTGCTTACCCACAGATGAATAACTAAATAAAATATTGTATTTATATCAATGGAGTACTACTTGGCTGTGAAGAAGGATAATATGGGAGTCATTTGCAGGGAAATGAATGTTGGATGAGATCAAAATGCTAAGTGAAATAAACCAGACCCAAAATGTTGAGTGCTACAAAATTTCTCTTATATAAGAGATCTTTAAAGAACAAAATAGCATCAAGATAGTGGAAAGCAAGAAGCTAGAGTTTTTAAAGAGAAAGAAACAAACAAACAAAAAAATGCCAATAATACAGAATTTCAAAAATAAGACAGTAGAAATTAGCAACAGTTAAAAAATTCCATATTAAGGTGCCTACAAGCAAGCTCAGGGCCCAGGGGATTACATCCTGTGGGCCTGCCTGCCCGCCCCACCCCCTGGGGCACACTGAGATGGCAATTGAGACTGGGTGTGTTGGTGTGCACCTGTAATCCCAGCTCTTGGGAGGCTGAAAACAGGTGGCACTATAAGACAGGTCTAGTAGTGAGACCCTGAACACTCTTCCCTAAAATAATATATATATATATTTTTTTTTTTTTTTAAATCTGCTGAGCTCTTTGGTCCAACCATTGAACAATATTTATGTGGGAAAACTTCATAATACATATTCGAACTTAAATTAGGCAAATACTCCCTCATGTTTGCAGAAGTAGTTCAATCTTTTGAGAAACTGCTGCATCGTTGTCTTCGGCACTTCAAGCCAACCCGTACTTCCTGTTTGCTTGAATCTAGATATTAATGAGTGGATTTAGCAATATCATCACTGTTTATGAAAAAGTTGTTCTACTTTTGTTTCACCTGAAGGACATTTAACAAAGAAAAGGCCTGCTGGAATTCCACAGCATTAGAAAATTAGCAGCACAGCTGTCTTCGCCTCAGCCGCTGAGCTTATAAAACCATCATACGAGCATGATTGATCCCTCCTGCCGTTGTAGTCGGACAGTCTATTTTTGACCCAAACTCCACTAAAAAGCCAGTCCAGAATAATATTTGAGACCTATGTATCTTTCTTTCAAACTGACTCATTCCCTCATTAACTGCTAAGTACAAAACTCTGGATTAAATGCAGCATAAATACACAGCAGGAAAGCCTTCAGATGCTATCCTGAAGGATATGAAGTGAACTGTGAGCAGAGATCCTGTACACACCCGGATAACTTCCCAAGCCCAGTCACCCACTTGCAACCATCCTTATTCTTGGTGAACCAAACCTGTGCCTCTCGTTTGTCAGCATTTGTCATAGCCACCACCCAAAATGCTTCCGTATCTTTTTTCCTTATGTATATTTTAGGTAAGAAACTAGTCTCATCCCCCCTCAATAACCGCATGACTGGTTCCCCTCTTCTTCAAAGTGGCCTTTCTAATATGAGTACCTGATTGTATCGCCTGCAGATGACGTTCAAGCTGGGCCCATATCAGTCTTGGCTTCCTTGTCTATTTAGGTACTCGGCACTCACCTCCTTTAAGGTCAGGTCGCTGAAGCTCTTATCACCCGCACATAGTATTTCAGAGCCTTCCTATGTATGCATTCATCTCTGTAATGTCTTGTACCACTCCATTGTTTATTTTCTACAGTAAACCATCATTCATCCTTCTTCCTTTGTCCAAGCATCATTTACTCTGATACATCATAATGCTCCAGGTAATAATTATTTTTTCTTTGTAGTAAGATCTGTTATTCCACACTTAGGACTCCTTATATTGTTATCATATCTCTCATTTCTAGTTTTTGAACTACTCGATGGTGGGGATGATTTGATGTTTTTCCATTTATGTATCTCACTTTCTTAGTGTATAATGGACACCACAAATTTCCCACATCTATTGAATGTAAACTATCATTACAAAGACAGCAGGCAGAAAGTGTTATAATTCTACTAATTATATCTGAATGGAGAGAAAGTACATTGGGTTCATATAATGAGGACAGATTTTATGTAAATTTTACTTGATCCAAACTTAGAAGAAAGGATACATGGAGCAAATATGAATATGATTTTAAAAAAGTAAAAAAGTTACTTAGAAGAAGACATTAATATTTGAGACCTATGCATCTTTAATGGAAGCAATATTCAGCTAAAGGGTAACAGTTCATATATCATTATTAAGGAATAAAACAGGAATATATTGAAGATTGTTGTTTTCACATGTACCTATACATGCATGTCTTGTTCAAAAAATGTGACAAATTAAATAAATAGATTAGAGAGAAATGAGAGTTCACGGACAATTCCTTTCTCTAGAAAAATATACATATAGTAAAGGACCATTAGATGAGACAAGTATAACTGTAGCAATAGAGATGGAGAGAGATACTGGTATTAATATCTGGACAATGTAAGGTCAGGAAACAAAGTAATTATGTGTAGTCAAGGAGAATAATTTGACAATCTAGACATGGATAATTGCAGCTGAGATCATATACAATTTTAGAAGATGTGGTCTAATACTTTGGTATCAGGTAAAAGACAGAAGTGGGAAGTACAGAAAAGATGCAATAAAAAGATCTAAGTCAAAGAATCATCGGTTAGGTAACTTTTACCAATTATATCATGAAATTGCTTTCTTGCATTATCCAGATAAATCTCCTGAAAAAGGGACCCTTTATTGTCCACTTTGAAACATCTTCATCACTCAGTAGACACACAGTTTATTTTATATAGTTAATAAATTTGGAATGGGCTGGAAAGTTAATGAGATGAAAGTTCATATTAGATTTGTTGATCCATATATGTTTCAGATTTACTGGTCTGTAGTTTATGTTCTAAAGGTTAGTCAGACACCAAATGTATACACTGTACCTTTTGAGCACCTGAGAGAGTGTTTTCTCCTAGTTCAGTAGCCCCTCAAATTTAATCACAGTCTACATGGAAAAAGGAAGGCACCACCATCAGGAATCATTGCCTTACTTTAACCATACACTGTTTTATATTAAACTTGAGATATACTATGTTTGCTAAACCAGTTACTCTTAGTAAACATAGCAACAACTGTGCCTCTAAAGTTTGTAAAAAGATTATATTTCTACAATGAAATAAATCAGATTATTTTTTAACAATGAATTATAAATTTTAAAAACAAAGGAATCATGACATTGGGTTGTATATGTTCTTTTTATTATATTTTTCTTTGTGAAAAATAAACTGTATTATATGCAGTTATCACCTGGAGGAAAAAGGAATGCAAAAATATGCATGGTTTGACTTTGAAACATCTTATTAGCTGTTTGTTATTGCATGTCTGAAAATAGAAACAGCTAATTTAGAAAGATGGAGGAATTACCTCCCACAATATACCAGTCTTGAATATTACCCATTATGTCAAAAATGGCTATTGGTTACTTTAAAACTCTTCTAATTTCTAAGGAAATATAGGGACTGCCATTTAAAATAACTATTTTTATTTCTTTCTCCTCCCTTTTCTCAGCAAATTCTAAACTACTTGCATAGCAAGGGCCAATAATCATCTAATTTAAATTTTTTAAATATTAAGGTTGTTAGAAAATAGCCTCTTAGTGATGTAGAACACTGAACAGAAACTTTTTTTCTGCGTCGGCACTGATGCAACCTACTGTTCCTACAGTTAATTCAGTCAGAAAAATGTTTGACAGAATGACCATCGGGTTGACTTAATTCCCAGCCATCTTGGCTGTTCTGCCCTGGTGTGTCCACCCGGGCTTTGTTCGCTTGCTGGCAGTCTCTACACAAAGAGCATGCAGCATATGCCAGGTGGCCATGTGTCTGAGGGAGAGGGAGGGGAGAACAAAGCAAAATAGATTCCATTTGGACAGAGATGTTTAAGCCATCTGACTGCCAGGAACATATTAAGGAGAGAAGAAAAGGCAATGTCGGTTGAATATGCTCAACAGTAAACAACTTCAGGCCAGAGATTTAGATCACAAATCTTGCCCTGTCACTGCTGACATGCTCAGCTTGATTGTGGTTACGGGACACAGAGCAATCTGCTTCAGGAGAAAAATATTAGAGAAGAGCTTCACCCTGATTTTCACCTATCTTAGATAAACGTTTTAGGACATATTATATCATCGCCACTCAGTTCTTATGTCAGAAACCTCCTTTCTTCAACATGAATACAGAAAAAAAGGTTCTAGAATGACGAGAAAAAGAAGAATTTATCCCTTTTGTTTCCTACTGGACACTTAGCATCCTGTTCATCACCATCTTACTTGCAAAGTAGAACACGGAGGATGGGTGTTGATACTATCTCTGAAGTTCTAAGAGTTATAAGATTTTCCTATAAATGCAGCAGGATAGAGGCCGGGGAGATGATTCAGTGGAATAAGTGCTTCCCTGGCAAGTGCAAGGATCTGAATTCAGTCCCTGGTTCTGCCAAAGCAAACAAACAAATGAACAACAACAAAAAGCAGCAGGAAAGGTTCTGGTAACCTTAAAAGGTACAAGGGGTAGTTCTGCATAAAAATACAGCCTTTCTCTCTTTCCCTGACTCATGTTGAAAGATGCATACATTTTCTTCTGTGCACCGTTTTCCTATGATTAATTTAGTGAGCAGCTGCTATGAGCTAGATTCTGTGTTAGAACACCTATTGCCTTAGTTCTAAGCTTTTGAACAGTGCTACTATGCGGCACTGTGCTCGCCTTACATTCCGAGTGATTAGACCTTGAGCAGGCTCACTTAGCTTAGTATGCTAAGGTGATCCGATCCCAAAACCAACCTATAACTTTAGGAATTACCTTAAAGCAACCTATAACTTTATTTATAAATAAGTCATCTAAGGCTGTCTCTCAAGTGTGCTGCACTTCTATAAGCTGAGCAATTTTACCAATTCAATATGAGTGCTCTCAAGGAGTATTTTTTTTATAGATGCAAGTAAACCAGAGCTTTTAGTACTCAGTTCCCCAAAGCTGTATCTAAATCCTAACATGAGTCTACCCCAAAGTATAGCTCACTGTTTATCCTCCAGTCCTATTGAATTGAACACGAGAGAAATTAATGTATAAATTGGAACATTTTGCTTCTTTCAAATGTATTTGTCAGAAAGATAAATTTCAGGGCTGGGGATATAACTCAGCAGTACAGGCCTGCCTGGTAAGGATGAAGCTGTGAGTTCAATTCCTTATACCAAAAGAAGAGAAAGCCAAATAAATATTATTCTTCTATTTTATTTTGGAAAATCTGGTTCTGATACATATGGTTTTGTAAATGCTTCTCAATTCTGCAAGACAGAATTAGTAGGTTCTTCTGGGCCTTTCAGTGAGTACTGTATCCATGCCTGAAATAAAGCACTTAACCATATTTGTCTCTGGTTATCCCTTCAAGCTCTTTGTCATTACCTAGAGGGCAAATAAATTTTTTGGTGGCCTTTAAACTTCCAGCATCTAGGTCAGTGTCTTATAATAGTAGATATCAAAAGTATTTGTTATGAGGACATGCTATATAATTAATTAAATAATAAAGGGAATCCATCCTTAAAATAGGTTTATTTGTATGTGAAAATTCAAGAAATATAATTTATAGCAAAAGGGCAAACTTATATTATCTCTTATCTGGCTTTTAAGGAGATTTTTCTTTCTTTAAAAACTCCATATTGGCAGAAAAGCCTTACCTGTGCTGCCAGGACAATCTAAGATTATTCAAAGAAGGATTTAAAAAGATCTAATTTACTTTTGCCATGCACTGCTTGCCATTTGCGTTCCACTCTGGTTGAACACTGAAATGAGACAAGCCTTTATCACCTTTATGTCTGGTCATGTCTGCTTCTTGGCCTCCCAGTGCCCGCACCTCAGCCTGCAACCACAGTGAGGAGAGAGTACAGGATAGAAGGAGGGTGACAGAGAGAGAGAGAGAGAGAGTGAGAGAGAGAGACAGAGGGAGGGAGACAGAGAGAGGGAGACAGAGAGCAAGAGCAGTTCTTTGGCTCATAATCAAATGAAAATATACTTAATGAAAACATTTCTACTGGTAGCAGGCTTTTTAAAATCTTGTTTTCCTTATAATTAAATTTTCTAAAACGCAGACATTTGACCTGAAATATCTCCTGGATTTAATATTGGCACCAGATCAGTACAGCTTGTTAGCCAAGCTTAAAACAGAAAATATAATGGGAAAACACTGTGATTTTATAGTTCGTGTGAGAGGGAGGAAATCACAAGTCGCATGCGAGCCCCATGTAGCATGTCCTGAAATCTGCCCGCAGAGGAGTGAAGACGTGCTTGTTAGTGTCGGGGATTGCCCGAGGAGCCTATCTGAGCTATATTTTAGTTTACTCTTCAATAACTATAGATCCATCTCAGCAAGCAAATACAAGTGTGAACTTTATGTTCAGAGGCAAAGGAAGCAGAATGGAGAATTCAAACTAATTTCCATCTTTATTCCATGGTATGACTTTTGCTTCTTTGTTCTCTGATAATCAACTTCAGTCCCCTTGAAAATAGCCAAAATGATGGTCTCTAATAGGGTTAGATGGTGTGAGCTGAATGTAGATTGTTTGTGAGTGCCTTATCCACACAGGCAGCTGACAACTCTTTTTCTCAATGGAATACAAAAATTGGATTTTCAAGGGCAAGAGAAAGGTACAAGCTCCTTCTCATAAAGTAAATATGATCCCACCTGTGTATGGCACAATTTTTGAACTGAATTAGAAGTACACTTCTGAGGCAATAAACATAAGATGGCTCAGAATCTTCAAGCCTGCATAAGAAGATACTGTGCGAGTGGTGCCCGGATGGTAGTGAAAGTGACTCCACATTCACACCCACACTTCTCACTTCACTGAACTAATTTCCCTCCCCTATCTGGCTATGCTGGGCCATTGCTGGGAGCTGCCTGTCTTCAGCTCCCCTGCAGCTTCCATTAGATTTGTCCTAGGAGAGCGTGAGGAGGTAGAGGAGGGAACACTCTGTACTCTTCTGCCCCTCCCTGCTTTGCCACAGATAGACAGCTTACTACTAGCACTTGGACCAGAGAGCTCTCCTCCATGGCCTCATTCCGTTGTTTCCCATGGCTCTGTCTTTCTGTGTCCCTTTTAGCATTAGGGTGGCCTACTCACCTTAATTCTGCTGGTATTTGTTGTCTCACCCACTCTTGTCTGGTTGTCTTGTTCCTGTTTGTGCTGTACACGCTATTCCTCTACTGAAAACCTTTCATGTGAACCAGATGAGGTGAATCCAGCTCCCAGTGAAGGTGTCAAGATGAAAGAGAACACACCTACCTCCAGCTTTGGTGGTGCACACCTATACTCCCACAGTAGGATGGCAGAAGCAGGGGGACAGCAAACTTGTATCCCCCTTTTACAACTGAGCAAAATCCAGTCTGTGGGGCATCAGGACCCTGGCAATAGCTTGGCGTTAGAGGGTTCCTGGTCTCACTCCCCCAGCACTGCAGCAAACCAAACAAGCTTACTTCTCTCTTGACCTCACTTTTCTGTTCCTCTATCCTACCTTTCTTTTACTCTTTCCTTTCTTTCTTCTTTGCCTTTCCTTCTTCCCTTCTTTCATTAAAAGGCCCCTTGAGTGAAGGTACTGGATAGACCCAGCTTAATTTTACTATGTGTATAGGGAGAAGGCAATCATTATGTTATGTGATGAGCAATGAAAACAGGACACTTTTTAGTGAAGAAGGTAAGAAATAGTAATCTGAGAATTCAAGCTATTTTTGCTCTGCACCAATTCTTTTATTTATTTTTTTATTGAAGAAAAAGTAGCAATGAGACAGTTTTAAATCTAGGACAGATTCAACAATTTATACATTGCACATTGTTTTCGTAGTGGCTTTTTACTGTACAAGGTACATACATGATACTCTATGTACAAATACTAGTTATGAGAGAAGAAGCCTCTGATAAATGAATTAAGAGAATGTAGCTGTGTACCTATCATTTTTGAAGCTAAATTGTAGTACAGTTTCAATAATTAATACTTTTTACAATGTTGTCCTCCTAGTGGTTATCCATAGTACAAGAAGCAGACAGGATATCCTGTCCAAACACTATTAGTGCATATATTTCTTCCATAGAATTATGCCAAAATACTGTATATTTATCCTAACTGTACTGTTTATACAAACACAGAATGGCTCTTTCTTTGTATTCTCTTTCTTTGTTTAGTCCAGGCAAAGATGAATGTTCAGTTGTTATTCGATTATTATAGGCGCTTGAATTCAGTGTAATATTCCAACACAGGCCAGCAATCCAAAATGATAGTGGGTTATCCAAAGTTGTTCACTAGAGCCATTGACAGCTCAGCTTATTATTACAGCCTTCTTTTATATACCTCATTTTTATACTTTTTGCTGGATGGTTAAGACTGGGCTAAAGCAAGACCTATATAACAAAAAATCTAACTTTTGTATCTGATGAGGTCTATCAAGTCCCCTCAAGGTTTATCCTGTAACCCTGTACCTCACTCTGTAGATCCTTTTTCAGTGTCAGCCACGTGGATGAGTCATGATCATTGCTTGACCAATTTGCTCTCTGTGAAAGACTGAGAGAAAGTTTTCTCCCCATGTGACTCTCCTCAGGCATACTATGGATCATTGATCACTTACTCTGTGGCTCCATAATCTACTTGATCAGAAATTTGAGGCACAACTGAGTTCCATAATGTTAAAGTACAGGTTCTCCTATGTCCTGAGTCTTTGCTGAATTTGAAAGGTTAGGGCCAAAATGTTGGCTGATCACCCATTTCTCCAATTTTTGATCTGCAAACTTAGGTTGTTAACCATCCAGAGAGAAGCTGATTATTGCACTTCAACATAGGCAGTAAGTTTACCTATCTGACTAAATTCTTTTTAGTTGTAGTTTTATTTTTCCACATCTTTTTCAACCATTCCTCATGTGGCAGATATCTTGGTTGTTTCCAAGATTTGGCTATCACAAATGGTGCTGCTATAAATATAGGTAAACATATATCACTATGATATGATGTTTTCAGTTCCTCTGGGAAAATTCCCAGTAGGGGGATAGTCAGCTTGAAGGGCGATTTCCAGTCCTAATTTTGTGAGGAGTCTCCACACTGATCAATACAATGGTTACAGGAGTCTACATTACCACCAGCAATGGAGAAGGGTTCCCTTTTCCCCCACATACTCTCCAACAGTTGTTGTTGGTTGATTTCTTTATGAGAGCTATTCTTTCTGAGTAAAATGGTACCTCAGTGTTGTTTCAATTTGCATTTCATGGATGGCTAGCAATGTGGAGCATTTTTACATATATTTATTAGCTTCTTTAATTTTGTCCTCTGAGAAGTATATTCATCTCAGATACCCATTACAGGATTGGTCTTTGAATTTTAAGGCCCTAATGTATCTTAGTTCATTATAAATTCTAGAGAGGAGAACTTTATCTGAATGCTTACAAAGATTAATTGAAATTTGTGGGTTGTCTTTTCACTTTGTTGATCATTTCTTTTGATGTGCAGAAATTCCTCAAGAAGAGTTGATCCCAGTTGTTGATTCCCTCAAATGTTTCCTGTGCAAATATATATTTGTTCATGAACTCTTTGCCTACCCTTATGTCTTCAAAAGTTCCTCCTACTTTCTCTTCCAGGAGATTGAGTGTTTCTGTTTTAATGTATAGATCTGTAATCTATTTTGACTTTAGCTTAGTGCATGGTGATAGAGCTGGGTCAAGTTTTAGTTTTCAGCATGTAGAAAGCCAGGTTTTCCAGCACTATTTGTTAAAGAGGCTATCTTTCTTCCAGTAATCTAGCTTGGCCCTTTTGTCGAAGATCAGATGTCTGAGTGTGTTTGTAGATGCCTCTGCGTTTCTAATCTATTCCATTGATCTTCAAGTCTATTTTATTGCCAGTTCCATGCTGATTTTATCACAGTGGCTTTGCAGTATATTTTCAGGTCAGGAATTGTGATGCCTCCTGCCTTGTCTTTATTGGCCAAGATTGCCTTTGCTATTCTAGGTCGTTTGTGGTTCCAAATAAAATTTAGGAATGATTTCTCTAGGTCTGGGAGTTATGTTGGTGGCAGTTTGATAGGGATTGCATTAAATATGTACAGCAAATTTTGGGAGTATGGCCATCTTCCCAATGTTGGTTCTTCCTATCCAGGAGCATGGAATATTTTTCCATTTTCTGAAATGTTGTATAATCTCTTTCATAGGGTGTTGTAATTTTCTGTGAAAAGATCTTTGACTTCCTTGGTTAAGTGAATTCCAAGGTATTTCATTTTCCACGGTGCTATTTCTCAGTGTGCTTGTTATCTGTGTAGAGGTATGCTACTGATTTTTGAGTATTGACCTTGTATCCTGCTATCCTACTGAATTTCCTTATCAGTTCTAGCAGCTTCTTAGTGAAGTTTTTTGGATCTTCCAAGTAAAGTATCATGTCATCTACAAATAGTGATAATTGAATTTCTTCTTTACCTATTCTTATTCCTTTTATTTCTCCCTCTTTTTTAATGGCTGTTGCTAATGATTCCAAAACTATATTGTATAGGAGGGGTGATAGAGGACATCCGTGTCTTGTACCTGATTTAAGAGTGAAAAATTTCAGTTTTTCCCCATATAGGGTTATGTTAGATTTTGGGTTGTTATAGATGGCTTTTATCAAGTTAAGTTAGAGTCCAATTATTCCAATTTTCTGTAGGATTTTGAACATGAATGAGTGTTAGAATTTGTCGAAAGCTTTCTCTATATCAATTCAGATGATCATGTGGTTTTTAGATTTCAGTCTATTAATATAGTGTATTACATTTATAGATTCTCAAATATTGAGCCATCCTTACATCCCTAGGATGAATTCTACCTGGTCATGGTGTATGATCTTCTTGATGATTTGCTATATTTTATTTGCTAGGATTTAATT
This sequence comes from Ctenomys sociabilis, assembly GCA_004027165.1. Lineage (NCBI taxonomy): Eukaryota > Metazoa > Chordata > Mammalia > Rodentia > Ctenomyidae > Ctenomys > Ctenomys sociabilis. The sequence goes on along the minus strand of PVKA01016616.1, from coordinate 24,886 downwards.
AGGTATTTTTGAGTCCATTCATGAGGGAGATGAGGAGGACTAAAAAGTTCACCTTTTTAGTTGTGTCTTTCCTTGATTTTGGAATCAGTATAATACTTGCCTCCAGAAATGATTTTGGGAGGACTGCTTCCTTTTCAATTTCATTGATGAGTTTGAGGAGTGTAGGGATTATATCTTCCATAAATTTCTTGTAGAATTAAGCTGTGAATCCATCAGAACCTGGACTTTTCTTTGTCGGTAGACTTTTTATTATGATTTGTATTTCATTGGCTTTTATTGGCTTACTGGGAGTTGTTGTATCTTCTTGGTTCAGTTTTCATAATTTGTACCTTTCTAGGAATCTGTCCATTTCTTCTGTGTCTTCTATTCTGCAAGCATAAAGATTTTCAAAGTAGCTATTGATAATGTTCTGGATTTCCACTGGGTCTGTGGTGATTTCACCCTTTTCATTTTTTATTGCTTGTATTTGAATGTTTGCTTTCCTCTTTTTGATCAGGTTGGCTAGAGGATTATCAACTTTATTTAATCTTTCAAAGAACCAACTTTTTGATTTGTGGATTCTTTAAACTGTTTTCTTCATCTCTATTGAATTAATTTCTGCTCTAATCTTCATGATTTCTTCCCGTCTTTGTGCTCTGGGTTTTGTTTGCTCTTCTTTTTCTAGATGTTGGAGGTGAAAAATTAGGGTGTTTATTTGTTCACATTCTGTTTTCCTAATGTGTGAGTTCATAGCTATGATTTTCCCTCTGAGAACTGCTTTCATTGCATCCCATAAATTCCAGTAAGTTGTGCTTGAATTTTCATTGAATTGTAGATACTGTTGAATTTCTTGTTAAATTTCTTCTGTGACCCATTGATTGCTAAGTAGGGTGTCATTTAATTTCCATGAATTTAACAGATTTTGCTGGCTTCTTTTGTAGTTTAGTTCCACTTTCATTGCAGTGTGGTCAGATAATATGCATGGGATAATTTCTGTTTTCTTGCATATACTTAATCATGACTTCTGGACTACTATGTGATCTGTTTTAGAAAATGATCTGTGTGCAGCTGAAAAAGGGTGGATTCAGCTGTAGCTGGGTGGAACACTCTGTATATGTCCACCAAGTCCATTTGTTCCAAGCTCTGGTTCAGTTCTGCTACTTCCTTGTTAATTTTTTGTCTGGTTGACCTATCTTTTTTGAGATAAGGGGATGTTAATGACTCCTGTTGAGATTGTGGTTCTAGATATAAGGTTTATCATGTCCCTTAAGATTTGTCTTACAGAATTGGGTGTTCCTATGTTTGGTGCATAGATATTTATGAGTGTTACCTCTTGCTCTTGAATTTTTCCCCTCACCAATGTATAGTGGCATTCTTTGTGTCATTTGATCCTTCTTGGTTTGAAGTTGAGACTGTTTGAAAGCAGAATTGCTACTCCTGCTCTTTTCTGAGGTGCTGGGGCGTGTAGTATTGTTTTCCATCCTTTGATTTAGAGCCTATGAGTGTCCTTTTGAGTTAAGTGTTTCTTTATACAGCATATTGTTGGATTTTGTTTCCTAATCCACTGGCCAGTCTATTTCTCTTAATTGGTGAATTGAGTCCATTTACATTGGTGGTTAAAATTTAAATGTGCTGACTTATGTTTGTCATTGTATTTACCTGCTGTTGTTTACTCATTGTTATCCTGTGTTTAATTGTTTGCCCTGTTTGCTGGGTTCTTTTCATTCTCATTTGTTCAGTTCTGGTCATTGTGGTCCCTCTCTAGAACATCTTTCAGTAGCCTGTGTATGGACGACTTTGTCATCATGAAATTCTTTGGCTGTTCTTTGTCATGGAAGTATTTCACTTCTCCATCAAACTTGAAAGAGAGTTTTTCAGTGTACAGTAATCTTGGCTGGAATTTGTTTTCATACAGGACTTGAAGAACTCTGCTCCATGTTCTCCTTGTCTTCATGGTTTGTGTACAGAAGTTGGCTGTAATTCTGATGGGTTTTCCTTTGAATATGACCTACTTCTTTTCTCTAGAAGCTTTCAGTATATTATTCTTGTCTTGGATTTCTGGGATCTTGACTATTATATGTCTCGGTGTATTTTTACTTGGGTTGAAATTATTTTGTATGCTTCGGTATTATATGGTATTATCTGTATGCTTCGGTGACCAGAATGTTAGATTGTTTCCTCATATTTGGGAATTTTTCTGCTATTACTGCTGCCCATATTCTTTTTATATCATTTGTATTGACTCCTTCATTCTCATTGATGCCAATTAATCTCACATTGTTCATATTTGCATCATCTTGCATGTGATGGATTATTTTTTCCTGCATCCTCATTGTTTCTAGGAGATCTTTTATCTCCTTTTCACTAGCTTCACCAGCATTCAAGATCTGATACTCTGTCTTCGCTTTCACTGAAACAGTTTTGTAGACTTGTGATTGAGATTTTAAGTTCTTCTATATCTCTTTGACTCTTCTTCATACAATCTATTTCTTTCCTGTAATTCTCATTCCAGGAATCCCTCACATTTGTAATCTCCTCTATTTTTGTTATGACTGTCTTCTTTAGTGGTAGCTATTAATTCTGTTACTGCAAAGTTTTTTCCAAATTGATTTTCTTTCCTATAGTTCTGGAATTGATTCTCTGCTTCAGATGCTATGGTTTCAAAGATTTCTTCTTTTATTTCAGAAATTATTTCTGCTCTGAATTCCTCTTTACCTTTCTGCTATTGTTTCTTTGCTTGCAGCCCTGTTCATTCATATGTTTCACCTAGAATAGTGTCCTCTGCACTTGTTCTGGGTGGGCATTGGGTTTCCCCCATACATTTCTGGATTTGATTCATTACTTCAGATGCTATGTATTCAAAATTTCTTTTTTTATTTCAGGCATTAATTCTGGTCTGAGTTCCTCTATACCTTTCTGCTGTTGTTCCTTTGCTTTCACCTCTGTTAATTCATTTATTTCAGCTGAGTTAGTGTCCTTTGCACTTATTTGTGGGCTCAAGGCCTGATACTGCATTTTGCTCCTTGTCTTTGTCATTTTGTATAATACTGACCTCTGACCTTTGGTGTAGAGCTTTGTTGCAGTTACAACCTTCATGCATAATGAGATTCTGGTGCCAGTCTATTATGTTTGAGATCATCCAGTTATGCCTGGTCTGTATCTAGCTGTTATATTCAGTTCCTTTTTGCTGCATCCTTTCTGGTACAACTGTGAGCCTGTGGCTCCCCTCTGTTGTGTCCCTTGCCCAGGGAGCACCAGGGAGCTCAGTAGCTCTCCCACACACTCACTGGGCTGTGCTGGGTTTGATCAGGGGCCGGAAGAGTCACAAACTTCTCACTTGCTCTGCAGGCTTGAGAGCAGAGGCTCCAGGGAGTTGCATGGTGGGACAGGCTGGGGTGGATTGCTTAGAGAGTCTCAGAAAGTCTCACTGGCTCAGAGGTCTTGGGGGTGGGGGCTCCTGGTGGCACTGGCCACCTGAGGCATCCCAGGAAGCCGATAGTTCTCCCACACACTCACCAGGTTGGGCACGAGTGGACCAGGTGCCAAAAGAGTTACAAAACTTCTCACTCAGTCAGTGTGCTTCAGAGCAGGGGCTGCGGGGAGTTGCAGGGTGGGACAGTCTAGGCTCTTCCCCCATTTTTATGGTACATACAAATAAAGATTTGTTGCTGCGTGTGGAGAAAAAACTCCACCCTTAGCAAGTTTGTTTCACTGCCTTTACCTAAATATCCATGGCAAATACTGATAGAACAGGGAATCAAATAGTCTTCTTCTGAGGAAACTAGGAGAGCAGATTCATTACAGAATCCAATAACTGAGTGGAAATGATTTCATGCTGAGGAAAGGAAAGAAGGGAAGTGTGTGCTTCCTCCTGACAGGAACAAAGCATCACATCCAGAAGGAAAGAAATAGAGGATATCCTCCAGAATCCAACCTCCTAAATCTTGAGTTATCAAAACTATATAAATGTAAATGAATGGATAAATAAAGGTAGAATTTATACATAATGGAGCACTACTCTCCCATAAAGAAAGACTTGTTTCATTTGTAGGACAATGGAAATACCATGAAACCATGTTAATAAATCAGACATATAAGCATGACTTCTCTTATATGAGAAATCCAAATAATAAAGAAAAAGATAGAAAATAAGAAGCAGGGAGATGGGTCTCTCTGAAAGAGGATGAAGAGCAAGAGATGAAGGAAGGTAGGGGACGGGAGGGACAGAAGGAATGAAGTGGTGGTCTGTATGGGCACCAACTGCACAAGAAACGTTGGCATTGTGTGATGCAGACGTGTACTAATAAAATAAACAATTTAAAAAATGACTGGCTTCTGGGAATATCTTTATTAAAACAAGTTTCTAGTACAGTGTTTTGTCTAAAACAAGAAAGTCCTGAAAAGGTCATCTGAACACATCCCACTGACTAACATTGACATTGTGAGCCAAAAACACATGATCATAATTATGAACAATTCATGCAAAAATAAAACGAAGGTCTTTGAGTTTGCACTGAATTAAATAAGAAAAGAGAAACAGTGACAGTAACAATAAAATGCCAAGTAATATTATTCCCAATTGAGCAACTACCATTAGTAATCAATGGATTTTAAATGGTGAATAAAATTTGATGAAGACTGGGGCATTTCAGAGAGTCTCCAAGAATGTCTTGCAAAATTTGTTCTTAGTCACTAAAGTAAACAAAATTGCTTCACCATAGTAAAACTAGACAGGTCCCATTGAACTATGCCAAGATGCTCCACAATAAACATGCCACTTACAAGTACATTGTTTTGAGTTAAAGGTACTTTGTTTAACAAAAAAGGAAAAATGAAAGACAGATTCCCAAAGCTCTGATCTTCCTTTTTACTTCCTGAAAATAATAAAAAAAAAATTCAAAAAAGCTTTCATATGAAAAAGCATTCCATGTGCCAGAAGGAAAGTAATGTTCTTATCAACAAAGTCAGGAAACTGAGATTGAGAATTTTGCATAAACAATCCTTGATAAAATAAATTTGATCTTTTCCCAAGCCCACATAATTTATAAAGTGGTGTCTCTGTATAATCTAGTGAAAAAGTACTGAAAGTTTGACTTTCTTCAGGTCTTCATTTCCTGTACTACATAAAACTTCCATTAAATAAATCTGTATGAATTTAACTAGAAGCAAATGCTTAGAATGGACAATTTAAAAAGACAACAAAATAATTTCAATGTGGCTTGACCAGAGCATAGTTCTCCTATTCTTAAATATTTTATTTTTTATTGCATCAATTATGCATGTTCCAGGTCTTCTTAGATACATTTTCATTTAGAGCCTATGACAAGACAACGAAACATTTACTTTTTCCTATTTTTTATCTCTCAAGCTCTTTTTCAGATGTGTTTCACTGTCCCGTTCTTTCTATCAGCTACTTAAGCTGCCAACATTTTCAAATTGCTCATGGCTTCTTCATTATTATGCAGAGATTAATGTTTCATAAATTTTAGATCTTAGTGAATAAATCCCTTCATACATCAACACCAATGTTCCTTGTCAAAGAAGTTTGTGCATTATTTATGCTTCTCCTTTGCAATTCTTTTAACATACTTTATCTGCTTCTGCAAGTTTCGATGTCCAGATTTGAATATGTACACCAACTTAGCTAATCTAAATCACAGAACACGTTAACCTTGGCCCAAAAACACATGGAATATGTATTTTGAATGAAAGTTAAAGGAAATTATTTCAAATACTTTCTAAAAAAATAATGGAATCATACCTGCCATTATGCCTTATTTCTACCTTTGGACTTAGAGTAACAAGCATCATCCAGTGTCATTTGTACTGTGACTTACAATTGCAAAATAATTTCACAGATTTTTGTTCTTCTTCCCTAGAATCCACTTATCTGTTTTCTTAATTCCCCAACCCTATGTGCTAATTTGACCAGTGTTGTCCACCAGACCTAATCAGACAAGGTAGCACACATAGAGGTTAAGGGATTGCCTCCACTTTTATTCTGGTGGAATTTCTGGATGTTCTTTACTATGTGCATGTGCTTCCTCCAAAATTCTGCTTCCTTGACAGGTTCATTTTTATTCTGCATGGCCAACCTAAGGAAGTAAAAAGCCAGAATTATATTTCAGACTTTGCCAACTGTCAGTTTTGTACTCAAACAAACTAGTCATTGCTGTCCCTCAGAGAGAAAGCTGCCTCTCAAATATAAGGAGCCTTCCTCTTGGAAGATTCTGTATCTTAAGAGGTTGTTTTGAAATGTTGATGTACTATATAAGTAAAAAACTCCTCCAGGCAGATTAAACGCATATATAAATTTATAATAGCCCACTGGCTCCAGTTGGCAGAGTGATAGCTTTAGGATAAGTGGCAAAACACTTTCCAAAGAAGTTTGAAGCCTCCTTTTCTGTCTTGCTGCCAACTCTCCCGCATTGCATCTCACACACTGACTAATGCACATGTTTGTTTTCTGAGATTCTAGGGAATGGTCTTCACCCAAGCTGGGAGGTGAGGAGACATCCAGTCGAGGCCATAATAAATTCCTGAATTGGTTTGGGCTTCTTCTTGAGTAGCCTTCTGGTTGCATGTGCAGCAACTTTCTCAGAATGGATGTCCTGTGGCTCTTAATTCACATTCAGCAGTTTCAGAATGAAACATTTTGTAATTTTAAGATATTAATGATGAAATAATAAATACAAATTATTTGAAAAACAAGAAAAGATAAAATTTCTACTTCTTGATCGTTTCGAATATTTTTTAGTTATTACTCTAATCAAGATCCTTTCACCCCACCTCTTTTTATTGATGCACAAACATATAAAATGGCTATTTTTACTCCCTTTTACATCAGTGATTATAAAATTTTTTTCTAACCCTTTTTGCTGGCCTCTCACTTGTCAAGCAAATCCTTACCTTCTACATCACTAATAATCATTTTAATTATTATTTACTTTTATAAAATATTCCATTATATAAATGTACCGCAAATTATGTATTTATTGTAGTGCTTATGAATGATTATGACACTTCCTGTTTGGAGCTATTATGAATAAAATTTATATGGAAATGAAAATTGCTATATGAGTTTTTGTTTCTATAAATAATCATTTCAAATATATATATATATATATATTTATGTAGTTAGAGAGAGACAGGCAGACAGTAGAGTAATTATTGTATAGTTAACTTTTGCAGGTATTGTCTCCTCTCTGGCAAAGTGATTATTGGCAGAGTATAGTAATTTATACTAACTTACATCTTTTTGAGATACGGCTCTGATTAATATCCTCATTAACATTTGGTATTTTCAGTCTTTATAATTTGTGGTCATTCTGTTTGAGATGCAGTGTTGTTTCTTGTGGCTTAAATATGCATTTATTTTATGACAAATAATTATAAAAAATTTTTTATATAACTACTGCCTGTCTAGATGATATGATTATTATATGATATCAATGTTATTATATGATATGAATGATTATTCAAACACGGGCTCATTTTAAAATTACTTTCCTTATTTGTTCATTAGCATTATTTATAAATCTTGCATATGAAAACATATATGTGTATTGAACATATACACTAACCCAAGGAAATATCCCATTACATAAATATGTCCTGAAGCTTTTCTTTGTTGCTTTGTTTATGAATAATTGTGTTATTTTCTCTTTAGGGCTTCTATAACAAGTAGGGATATTTTCTAGACATTTCCTGGGGGCCACAGACACTCATTTTTTGAATGAGGCAAAGCTGAAGTCCAATCCTCACAGCTTCAAAACTGTTGAAAGAATAAAGCATGGTTAAGAATCAAATAAGTTCTGCTTTAATTTTTGTAGAACTTGGATGACAAAAGTATCTATGCACATCAGTGACAACTTCTTTGGGTACTGTAGTATAAATTTTCAGTGGTAGAAATTCCATTTTTATAATATCTACTTGATATGGTGATTTACTTTTCTCCAAATTAATATGACATTTTAAAATTTAAAAGTTTCAATTTACTTTCTTTAATGTATTTAGTACAGGGTCTCACTACACAGATCAGACTCATAGTGATCTCTTGTTTTCAGCCTCCCAAGTGCTGTGATTGCAGGTGCATGCCTCCACACCCAGTCTCGGTCCCAGTCTCAGCATGCCCGAGAAGGGGTCAGCATGGCATGCTTGGGATCAAACTCTGGTCCCTCTGTCTTCAATTTATTTTAAACAAGTCATTTTCTTATTGAGTTTTTATCATTTATTTGATTGTTTGCTGTGTTTTGCTTTGTTCTATTTTGCTTAAGAAACTGAGTTAGTTGTTCCTTCTGGGATTGAATAGTTCTGATCAAATGAAATGCCCCTCCTTTTTTATTGTACCAGGGACCAAACTCAGGACCTTGTGCTTGCCAGGACCTTGCTTACTTATTCCACTGAGCTAGCTCTCCAGCCTCTGAGAACATCTCTTATCTTTCAACCAATAGAAGCAAGAAATAACAAAATGTAAGAATGAATGAATGCCTGGAAAGATCAGAAATAACAAAGGTAAGAAGATAATGTAAGATCTTTGTCATAAATATCACTACTTGCTAGTTAGTATTTTTTTCCATCAAGTACATATACAGATAAGATTGATAACTCTTGAATGGAACTTGAACTATACAGATTTTAATTTAAAAAAGGACTTTTAGAATATATGTGCAACTAAGCTCTTGTAGTTTGAAAAAGTGAGAGTAGCTACTGCAAAGTTTAATTCATATACCACATAGCTAATTTATTCAACTGGTTAGCTCTGGCTCAAGTGACTACATGCCTTAGTACTGGGTTTCTAAGCCACAGAACTGTGCAACTCACGTCTAAGATTTAGTACATTTGCCTTACTGAGGAAAGACAATATTTTAGCATGATTGCAAAATCTTTTTAACTTTCCTGCTTAATCTACTGAAATACATGTCTCACAAGATAACATAGAAATTTCAAAACAAAATCATTTGTTTTGGTGCTATAGAAATTCAACTTGACAAAAATAGTTTCTAAGATTTTGTTGAAATCCATCCAGGTCCAATAGAAATAGACATGACTGGTTTTGCCTACGCTTCCAGGATTCCAGTAGGAAGCTGCTGCATTTGCACTGTACGCTAATGACAAGCTGGATGTTTGCATGAAAGCCAATATGTTCTTACACTGCTTTCTGAGACAAGTAATAATCAGTCTGTCATCAACGTCATGCTGCAATCAGGCTTTGACAAGGTTTGCAAATAACTTGAAAGGAATTGCTCATCCCTGAACACTGCAGATCAAAACCAGACCTGAACAAAAACTAAAAGTCTGATGAGCATCAGCTTCAGCCTTAAGAAATGTGTTGTGAATAAGCAGAAGCAATAACACAGGAAACAACCAAGCCCTAACCAGTCCTCTTATTTAAAAACAAGTTTTGATCAAACTTTTTCTCAGTTACTAATGCTGGGAACTTGTTTTATAAAGCAATGATGTAATCACCTGAAATACCCAGACTGATTGGAAATAGTACTTTTATTACTTCTGAACATAATTAGAAAAGCAAACATCATAGCCATCCATAGTGAAGTCTGTTTTCTCAAGTCATAGGCTGGAGCAGGCAGGACTTCTGGTCTTTCCAGGCATTCACACTAGAGTTGAGACAGCATGTGTGAAGATGGAGCCATCCATTGTTTTGTCAACCTTTTCTTCTTCCTCTCCTAAATCCTTGTTACTCTATGTGTGTGTTGGCATGGACAAGGTTATATGTTTATTGCTTTGCTAGACTCAACAAGCTTTCTCAGTCCTAAGAAACAAGTTAGCAGTTCTGCTCAGATGGTCGGGTGTTCTTTGCAGTTCACATCACAGCAAATGACTAGGCAGCCCCTCGACATATGGACCTATGCAATCATGAATCATGCCTAAAAAGTACCTACAGATTCAAGACATGTTAGTTGTTGATTTTACCTTAGAATAGAGGAGAATTTAATCCAGACTTATCTTGATGTTCTTTAGAACCCTGAAAAACAGATGCAACTAACATAAGACTTCCAAAGTGAAGATGTTGGTAAAAGTACCAAAAATGTGAGTGTATTATAAATGAAAAGTCTGTATTTGAAAAGGAAAGGAGACATAAAACACATTTAAGATCTCAGGTTTGAAGTTATCATCACTTGTAACTATAGGCAACATACTTCTAAAAGAAAATATTCAATGAAATGTTCATTTCAAAATATGTGGTAAGCACCCAACAGTACTCAGCACCACGGTAAACATTATGTGAGGTGAGTGAAACACGTAAGAATTGATTTTTCAAGGTGTTTATGATCTGGTAATGATGAACACATTAATATGCATTAACACAGAGCAACAAAATTTTGAAGGGCATAAATTAAGTACTGAAATATGAGATATCAACCGCTCTTGAACTACCCTGAGGACTTGCGACATTCATAAATACTGTGTAACTTTAAGTCACATTTCATTACCTATCAACTTTCCAGTTATTTGAGGTTACCTTGCACCATTTAACTGAAATCCAAGTTCCTCCCCCGTATGGAGAATCATGACCCCATTCCTGAAATTTCAGAGATGTCCAAGACATAAGCTGTATTTGTACATCTTGCTATCATTCGGTGTTGACTGTCTAGGGCTCTGAGCTCACTGTCTTTGTCCATTCCATCCTCAGTTTTCTTTGTGAGGCCTCTGTCCAGTCAGCGTCAGGCCCATTCTTGAATACATAGCCACACTTTACTATCTCTAAAAAGTTTACATAAGATTCTACAGGGTTTGGGGCCACAGGTGTAACTTAGCAGCATGGTACCTGCCTGGCAAGCATGAGGTCCTCAGTTAATTTCTAGTTCAAGAAAAGGAATAAGAATAAGAATAAGAATAAAAGAATAAGAATAAGAATAAAAATAGGAAGAGGAAGAGGAAAGAAGAAGAAGAAGATGATGATTCTATACAGTTCAAAAATTTCACAGGACTCATGAAGAAATTACAGTGTAAAAAAGAAATTTAAAATTGATTGCAAAATAGAGTATTTTCTGGAACATACCAGCTATGCTGACTCCTTTTGTGTTCCAAGACTCTTGTCTTCCCCTGAAATCCAACCCTTTGTCTCTCAACTACCTAAATCTCCCATACCCCTTTCTCTAGTTTCTTTATTGCAAATCCTCAAATCAGTTAATAACACACTTTAAAAATATAGCACTGCTCAAAAGTTTAGCTTGACTAATGCAAGGGCTTATAAAAACACATGGCATGTGCTTAAAATAAATTATAGTAAAAGGCAGAGTTCCAGTATTCCTCCTGAAGATACTTTCTCTGCTTTACACACACACATACCCATCATTCTGGCCACTTTCTGATGTAGCTCTGGAAGTCCTTTTTCCTGGATATATTTGGCTGGGCTGGCATTGCTATCACCATGCATGGAATCAATGCAAAGCCTTTGGTGGCCATTTCAATATCAGGGAAGAACTAGAAGCTCTGTTATGTGAATAAGGTAGAGACAAACACATCAAGCCATCTCTGCAAGCGGCCTTTCCACTGGATGGCACTCAGAAGCAGCCTTCCCTGTGTTCTCGGTCACCACTCATACATAATTGATACAACCCTTCAAATCCTCTCAAATAAAGTACCCCCCTACCAAAAAGTTTTAGGCCTTGTTTAAGTTTATAATTTCAATGCACTGCTGACAAAAACAAAGCCTTATTTATGTGTTTCTAATAATCAAATATGATCAGCACAACTAGAAAAACTCTTACACAGCACAGCTTCTTTACTCGAGTCGTTATTCACATAAGAACATGTAAACCCTGTTAAGTTCTGTTTAAAAAATGCAGATTCATTTCTTGAATGTTTGCACTGTTCATGTTTTTGACAAAAGTTACTCAAATGTACTACAAATAGACTTTATATTTTACATATTTCTAGGCAGTTATAACTACTGAAATAATTTACACAGCACAAGTTATAATTTCTGTGGAAAGATGTTTAAAATTGTCATCTATTTGTAATTAAATCCTGGTACTAATTAACAGTTAATATTATAAATAATTCACATTCCTGAAAACTGTATGTTCTTATTAAATGACAAAATTCAATGTATCAAATTATGTATACCATTTCACAAAAAGCCTAATAGTTCCAAATCTGTAATATGGAAGCCTAAAAATGAACATTTATTCTTTCCCCTTTTCCTAGATTTCACTTAACTTTGCTTTCCACAGCAGTACTGAAAAAATTAAGCTAACCCAGACCTCATTAGAGAATCCTCCCTCTTATGGAAAATTAAACTAGGATTATAATTTGAATATCTTGAAGAATCTATAAGGAAATATTATGAAATGTAAGTTATAAATCACTAAATGTTATGTTTCTCAGTTCTGGTTCAAATAGCTCAGCAGGCTTTCAAACTATGTTTAGAATAATTAGCTATTTTAGGAGATGCATAAGTAATGGGCACAGTATTAAGGATACAGTTCTCTGGCAATATACACATTATACTCAAGACCTCAAGACTTCCTTAACTTATTTTTTTTCATTTTGGTGGAACTGGGGATTGAATTCTGGTCCTTGCGCTTGCCAGGGAAGCACTTACTCCATTGAGCCATCCTCCTGGCCCATACTTTACTCATTTCCTCGACAGATACTTTAATGAATATCTGCTAGAGAAGGTGATATTGGGAGTTACGTGTTGGGAGTTACGAAGTCAATGATGAGCTAAAAAGAAGAGTACTGACTTTAAGGAAACATCAAAATAGCAAAAGAGCTTCTTAGCCAGGCGTGGTGGTGCATGCCTATAATCCCAGCACTCGGGAGGCTGAGTTCAAGACCAGCCTAAGCTACAAAGTGAGTTTAAGGCCAGCCTGAACTGCATAGTGAGACCCGGTCTCAAAAAGGCAAAAAATAAATAAATAAATAAATAAATAAAATAACAAAAGAGAAAAGCGACTGCCAAGAAATTAGGTAGGTAAATAAAATAATCACATATTGGACTGGGTACAAGGAAAACTATAAACAGTTTTATGTTAAGAAAAACAAATTCAAATGTTTTAAGCATTAGGAAAAAATGCCTCTATTTAAAAAGTAAAATGGAATATCAATTAATATTATGCTGACAACATTTTTATGTATCTTACTAACAAAAATAAAAAAAAAAATGTTGGTGGCACAAAATAAGGTAAAGAACAAAAAAGAGAATTTTAAGTAAGTGTTCATGATTTCCTTAGGCTTGGGCAGCAGTCTTGCAAAACCTTCAATCTACAAAGATGCAAAACTTTTGATTTGGCTCAGAAATAGAAATATGGCCCATAAATTTGGTCTCTTTGGTACAAGAATGCTTTGAACTATAACATCATTCATTCCAATTTTGTTTTTGGAGAAACAAGATTAGAAAAATTTCTAACCACCCTTCAATTAAAAACATGGTTCTACAAATTATGCTACAAATAGAAAATAAAATCTAATGTAGCCATGCAAAGAATGATAACATAGTATTATTTCAGGATATCTTCTTATACATAATGTAATGGCAAGTAGGTCAAGTTAAGCCCTGGAAAGATTGTGTTATATACACAAAGGACTGTAAACACTTTGTGTACAGTACCTAAAAGAGTGTATTCTGGAATAGAATACAAGAGATACTTATCAGTCCACGTCTTTGCACTGGTTTGTTTTAACTTTTGAGTGTTGTAAACACATTATCCTTTAAAATATTAATTTAAACAAATAAATATTTTGCTTTTCAGATTTCAAAATAAATCTTTTGGTAAAGATAAAAATTCCCTATTGTGTCTATTATGGGATTCTGACTATTAGCTACATAAACTGTAGTGTGATAGCAGAGGTCTTGAAAATTTCATTGATTATGTTAGATTCAATTAAAAAAAATACTCATGAGAATCTGTTGGGTTCAAGGATCTATGATCTTGAGATACAGAATTAAAGACCTATATTGATAGAATGTAATTCAATGGAGGAATCAGGTATTTTCATACAAAAGACAAATCATGGTAAATGTAATTAGTAGGAGAATAAATGCTAAGTTTTGCTAACTTTCAAAATCCCATAATTATCACAGCGTATTTGGTTTAAAAAATATTTAAAATGTCTTGTATCTTATTTGTAACTATGTAATACTGAATTTTATTTGTGGTTCTACTTTTTCAATGTTATTTGAGTATACAAATTAAAACATTTATTAAAATATTATGGAGAAAGAATTCTTAAGAAATCTGCATTGAATACTTACTTAGCTGCATTTATTGTTATAATTACACAAAAACTTCCTCAGGACAAATATCTGGCATATCCTCAGAAATGTCATAGAATAGTTTCTGGAAATATTTTAAAAAATAACTTTGATACTTCTTATTTATTTTCTATCATCTGCCATTTTATTTATTACTCATACCTTTATTGAATGGTTTTGAGTGGAGTTAGCATGCAATCCACCCATTTTTATTATTATTTAAATATATACAAATTGAGGTTGATGGAAAATCTTTAGAACCACCCAAAATCAAAGGAATAAATGCAGACATAACTAATAAAATAGAACTATAAGTTTAGAAGTATGAGTGTCAGAAAAAGGATACAGAAGTAATAATGTGGTCAGATCCATCATTTATTTCCATTTATCTTTAAAAGTGGACCCAAAAACAAACCTAAAGTCCATATATCCAGAGTAGGAGTCAGGAAATACAAAGGAGTAAGAAAAAAAAATAAACAAATTTACCAGTACATCTTTGGGCAAGGACCTTAGAAGGAGGTATTACAAGAGAAGCTCCTAAACCATAAGTTTATTTGCTTTGGAGACTTACAACATTTCTCTTAGCAAACAAATATCCTTAAACTTTTTTCTTTACTATAGTCTTAATACTTATTTGGGGTGAAGGATATAAATATGAATAAAAGATAGCTAATTAAATTTTTTATCTCACAACACACATTATGCTCCAATTTCATAGATTTTCCCCACCTCATAAAGTAAAATAAAATGTACCATATTAGCTTCAGAAGAGCAGAACAGAAATTTCCACTTACAGAGTACAGACTCTTGCAACACAGTGTACACACTGTAGTTGTGGCTAAAATTCAACAATTTATTCATTGCTCACAAGTGCTTTGCAGGAGCAATTCCGCCAATTAATTCTCCCGCCATTGAGCATTCATTAGTGTGATACCATGCAGCTCTTTTCCTTTCCCAATGTCCCTCTACTTTCAGTCCTTACTTGCTGAGGTCCACCTAATTTCCCCTGATGGTGGGGAAAGGCAGACGTGTCTGTTTCTCTCTCTCATTACACTATGCATGGAAACTAGATTCAGCTAACTATGATGACCGTATTACCTGTGCAAGTCAGAAAATGAGGGGAAAGAGAGGAGGCAGAAGTTCTGAGATGCATCCCCTGGTTATTGTTGCCAGGGCAATACTTGGCGTCCTCCAAATAGTTCTAGTCTGTCACACTTGGGGTATAATTCACAAACACGTAACAGATTTCAGTAGATCTTTAGAAACAATAGTGGGAAAAGGAAAGAGATTTCTTGTAAATAATTGAGAGAATTTTAAACAGGCATATAAACAAGAATGCCTGCCTGATATTTAGAAAGAAAAAATAAGATAGGCATGAGTGAAATGCATTTCCATAGTCCAAATGCCCCTGCTCAATATTACTGTGTTTCACATTAACAAATTAGCCTCTACTCAATCCTGATAACTGTGTACCCATCTGCCTCCTTTCACCAGAATCCCTTCTTTTAAATAGCAATCTCTTCTAGGATGACTTCCGACTAATATATAGGCAAAAATTTAAATGACATTTTTCTCTACTTTTTAAGAGAATAAAAATATTTTACTGTATATCTTGTACTGAGTAATTACTTTGAAGGTAATGATACTCAGTATATTCAAATTGTTATTCTTTTATTATTTGACTATTAAATTTTGTTTCATTTCCTCTTAAAAAAGGGGTACATATATAAATAACCATTTTTGTAATGAAAAAAATATATATGTATATACAAGATAGTATAGATATACAGTTATTTTCTCTTAGTTCAATGAGAATAAGGGTTTATACTAATATTATTTAGACAAGACATCATGTGTACATCTTGTCCTCTGAATAACCACTACAAAGACAACAATATGCAATGTACTAATTATTGTAACTGTCCCTCTAACCTGTCTTGAAACTTTCATTAACATTTTATCTTTTTTCTCATTAAAATGAATAAAAATTAAAAACAATAAATATTTTTAAAACACTTCCTTTTTTTTTTAGATCCGGAAATTAAACTCAGGACCTTGCACTTGCCAGGGAAGTGCTTGTTCCACTTAGCCATCTCCCAGGCCTTTAAAAACACTGCTGCTTACCAGAATGCCTGACTCAGAAGTGAGCTGGTGTTCTTTACTTTTACCTAAGAATACCAGGTAATTATTACCCAAAAAAATCATTACCAAAATTAGCCATGAGTTCTAAGAAACCAGTGGCTACATCTAAGTTCTACATTTCACATTACTTTTCTTTTCATGTCTTAGAAGCAGGGTGTCACCTTAATTTTTCTCACCACTATTTGTGTTTCTTAAAATTACAGCAAAATTATTGCATACATTGCAAAAAAGAAAGATGTATTCCTGTCAAATTATACAGCAGAAAGGAAATCAATCCTTATCAAAATTCCATAAAACCTCTAAAATCGCAGCCTCTTGTTAGCATTTGCTCATAGCAGCATCATGAAAATGTGAAGGAATCACAAATCAATGCCCCACATTTGCAAGCGGGCATAATAGCAAATGTAATTTTTGGAAATGGAAATAAGAAAAAGAACTTTAACCAAATTTCACTGAATAAAGGAAAAAGCATAAATCATTAAAGAGAGTGGAATAATTTTTTAAAATCCAATTTCTAATAATAGCTTTACCAAAAACTTGTCCCCTTACAGAGAATTACTAAAATCCTCTCCCGAGAGCTAAATACACATTTTCATGTAACTAAGATAAGAAATAGACATTTAGGCAAATAATAAAAGAAAGTACTTCTTTAGTGTTAAACATTGAAATTTGGTTCAACCAAGTCAGCCCTGTGTTGGCACTACTTTACATGTGTTTTCACTGAAAAATCTAGGAACCAAACACTGCTTGCAACTCCACAAAGGATGTAGACACATACTAATAGCTATAATAAAAAAATGCCTTATTTTTACTACATTCCAGTTAGAACCTTATGTACTTTATAAAAGTTGAAACGTTTAACATTCATGTTCTACGACACTGAAGTAAAGTATTGCTATTGCGAAAATTAACAAATTAAGGTACATAGAAGGTCTGTGACTGGCTCTAATTTTCATCTGAGGAAGTGACTGGAACACAATAGAACCTCTGGTTTTTATATACTGTTGTGGACAATGAAAAACTTATTGCATTGCCCTCTTTCTACTTGTGCTTGTTGATCTTCTCTTCCTGCATTTCTGTGAACTTGAGCTGACGCCTCTCTGTCCAACGCCCCTGTTTTACATTTCACATGGCAGATGCTCCTGTTTGTCTTTCTTGTCAAATCTTTGGTTTTTCCTCCACATCCCCTTTAATACTTGGGATGGCACTGGACTGTAATATTGGAGGTTGAGATAAGTGATGGATCCACCTCTCAATCCTCAGTCTAAAACTATCCTTTGAACTCTCTGCCAGAAGCATTTTGTTGAAGTTAGCTACACTTCTAAACTTATTTACTTAGTTTAGATGTTTCTATTTTTGGCCAATTTCAATATGCACTTGTTATGCTTTGCACTTAAGGAATGGACTTTTCTCCCACATCCCTGATAGTTTACTCATTGATGATTCTTAGCCTTAAATTCTCCTTCATGAAGAACAGAATTGCAAAACACAATGCAACATGTATGCTTCTAGTTAAGGACACAACTCTTATGAATATAAATTATGAGCATATTGAGAGTGAAGACTGAATCTTGTTAACTTCTATATCTGCCTCCCAAATGAATACCTAATAACATTCCTTACACACAAAATGTTTCAATTATAATTATAAGTAAAATCAGATCATATGCAAAGAAACTGGTGTTTTCACTTACATTGACGAGTGTACTAGTCTGGGTAAGGTAAGTGGTACCACAGTAATAAACCCTCACAATGTTTCTTCCTTGTGGGAGAGCTCACTTTGTATGCACTGTATTCACACTATGGAGGTTTAAGGGGAGATTGTGCTCATCATATTCATTCATATTTCAGGTTGATGGACTCCCCTGCCCAGCATCTGATCCCACACAGTTGAGACAAGAGGAGACTAGAAAAAAACAAATAGCTTTTGAAAAATTTCTTCCCGGAAGTGGCACAAAATATCTCCATTCACACATTATTGGGTCATATAAAACAACATCACTTCTAACTTCTCAGAGGGGGAAGGCTTTTCAACTGTTCTATCAACAACGGAGACATGTGGGATATCTGTGAAGCCTAAGGACTATGGCAACGGGCAGTCCATGTAGTCCTTTCCTCCAGAATAAATTCCTTTATTAACATCAATTTGGGTAATTTATTGTAACAGCCCTCTCAGTTTTATAGCAAGCAGTGGAAAGAAAAATGATAATCATGGGGTATAGATATCAATCATAATATAAAGTTCAAAGAAGATGGTGTAGTCACAGTGGAGGAATAGAGAAAGGGCTGTAAACTGGGGCCACATTTAGCAAGTTTTATTCAGAGGAAAGCAAGTCATCTCTATGGCTAGAATTTTAGATGAACTAGCTTGACTGTCATACTTCACCACATATGACATAAAAGGATGTTATCAATGCATATAACAAGCAATGTAATATACAATATGTTCCTGAGTAAATAAGAATATATTATTTGATTCCACATAATTTATGCAAAGGTTGTGGCTACACTGCAGGCCTTTATGGACAGGAACCCATCAGGAGACCCTCAGGCAGGCATAAATAAAACAGATGACTTCATAAAGTTCATAGCTACAGCTATCAAAGAACAGTGCTCACAGCAGCAAGTCAGTAGTGCCATGCAGGACAGTTTTGGGAGTGTTAAGTTATGCGATTGCATTTTTACATATGTTTGTGTATTCAACAGACCTTTCAAAGTAATGTAAGTGTCCAGAGTCTTTCAAGATACCTAAAGTATGTGTGTTGTACTGGCCAGGATCTTTCTTATTAATTTAATTGTGCATGTGATATTGCATACTAGTAAGCTGGTGAAGCCTGTGAAGCTTGTATTTTCTAGTCTGACCACTTTAAGCTATAGGAAAATTTACATTATATTATGCTGTATATATTTGACAATGAAAGCAGAAGCATCAATTTTTGCTACTATAATTACTTATAAAGCTTCCAGAAGGCAGAAATATTTTGGAAAGATTATGTTTTCAAAATTTGTCTCAAAAGTGTTATATGTGTTCTTCTTGGCTTTAGCCATCAAGATAGAGAACCTAGATAATTGAGAGGTGATGTAATGCAGATGGAAGACTTGACTTAGACATTAGAGAGATGGAAGGCTTACAGTACACCAAAATGTTTTGCCTACTGTATTATGTTTCCTTGGTCTCTATTTTTGTCCCTATAATTTAATTATTCATATCTTCTGGAAAGAACATTGCAGAACAATGGTTGTTTTTGAAAGTTCTTCAGGTTTTTTTTAGTTTAGTTTAGTTTTGGTTTGGTTTTGGTATCAGGGATTGAACTCAGAACTTCACACTTGCCAGGCAAGTACAAATCTTTCTTCTCATTGAATTAAGAGAAAGGAGCTGTATATCTATCTTTGTACATGCAGATACCAAATCGTCCTTCTTTTGTATCCCCTTTTTTGTTTAGTTTTGTCAGAGATGGGTATTCCATTGCCATTTAAATATTGTAGGTGTATGAATTCAGCAAATAATCCAATCTAGCCCAGTAGTCCATAATAGTCCAGTGCTTAAGCCACTGAGCAATCTTCCAAACCCGAGAGAGTTCTGTGTTCTTGTTTCCCTTTTCTGAGCATGGGTATGTATGCCAACTCTTACACTGAGAGCAGCAGTATCTCTTAAAAGTAGCAGCACATTGGAATAAGGAGATTGAGAAAGAATGTATGACTCTCTTTAAATAGCAGTTTGATAATAAGTCCTAATTACAGTAAAATAATGATTTCTTAGGGAAGTGGCATATACTAAAACCTGAAAAAGAAAAAAAGCAGAGATAGCAGCTTAGTGGTCCAAGGACCTGAATGGTAAGCACAAGGACTGGGATTCAGTCTCCTGTACTGTGTGCTATTTTGGCCCTGGAACCCAGGGTGCACCTTCCTAACCACTGAAACCAGGCTTGTGGAGCATGCCTTGAATGCCAGCACTGGAAATGCTGAGACAGGAGGATCACTATGAGTCTTAGCCCTGTAACAAGACCCTGTACCAAATAAATAAAATTTTTAAAAGTTTTTGAGAATCACACTTATATAAATTTAATTTGTGATTAAATTTAAAGCTCTTCTGATGTGTCATGCCAGGTGATACATGAATCACTTCTCTTTTTAAATTAATTTTATTGAGAAACAAATAGCAATGAGACTGTTTCAAAACTGATTAGTAGGACAGTTTCAACAGTTAATACATTGCATATTGTTGTCTTCATAGTATGTGGTTATTCATAGTACAAGATATAGACGTGATGTCCTGTCTAAACACTATTAGTACAAATCTTTCTTCTCATTAAATGAAGAGAAAGGAGCTGTATATCTATATTAACTACTTGTATATGCAGATACAAAATCGTCCTCCTTTTGTATCCCCTTTTTTTGTTTAATTTTGTCAGAGATGGGTATTCCATTGCCATTTAAATATTGTAGGTATGTGAATTCAGCAAAATAATCCAATCTAGCCCAGTAGTCCATAATAGTACTGGGTTATCCATAGGATTGGCAATGTCAGAAGTTGATGACTTGAGGCTTTACGACTCAGCATATTAATATGACTTTACTTTTTGTACCTTTTTTTTATACTTTTCTGATGGATGGTTAAGACCAAGATAAAGCAAGACCTATATAATAATAAATGTAATTTTTGTATCTGCCAAGGTTAGTCAAATCCACTCAGGATTTCCCCTTAAACCTTGTACCACAGTTTGTTCACTATGCTCAAGATAGTCACATGTGACTCTTCCTACCGCCTAACGTGTTTGGTTCCAAGGTGCATGCCTATGAAATAATTCCCATTTATTGAGATAAAGTTTTGCCTCACTAAAACATCAACATTATGCTTAATGGTTCTCTCTGAAGCATGTCTGAGAAAGCCTTCCACTCAACCTACAGATATAACATCAAGGACTCTGAAGCAAGCAGAATCGTGTTCTCTCTTTGGGGTTTCTTTTCATCTTAACCACTCCAGCTACGTCAGTCATCCTTTTTCTCCTTTAACCACCCGAGCCATTATTCCCATTATTTTATCTAGTTTCCTGTGAACTTCTTGAATTGTGATAATTAGAACTGAGTAGAGTCATGGATATGAACTAATCAGCACTTATTCTTCACAATTTCAATAAATATTTAATGAGCACCTGCTATAAGCCAGCCATTGTCATAAATGCTAGCAGTTTAACAAGGCAGATGTAGCTCTTACTTGCCTTAGGAGGCTTGCAGTCAAAGGAAGGCAGTGTTGAGACTGGAGTGGCAATTACCATATTAATATTAAATCAAAATTATAATTTTAAAATCAAAAATATAAATGAAATATTTATCAATGGACATCATAGTTATATTTTTAAAATCTAAACTCACTTTGATAAGTTTAAATTGAATATTAATCTAAATAAAGCTAATGGTCATACATGTTTTCACAAGAATTGCTAAACAGATCAAGCAGAAAATCACCATGTCTAAGGATGAGTTTCTCAGAATGAAAAAAGAAAGAAAATAAGAAAAAAGGCCTCAGCTGGGAGAAAGTGGTATAACAACTCTGTATGTTTGATAAAATATAACTTGCCAAAGTACAGCATGTGTGTAAGCAAAAATCAAACACCCAAAAAGTACATACCTAAAAGCAAATTTTGCTTTTCCTGGAAGCATTTGACAGATAAATTACTAAATAAAAATTAGAAGCCTAGGTACCAGTCAGCTGGCTTACATAAAATGAGTCACTCTGCAACTTAATGTCTTTATCATAAATGCAGAATTTAAAAATTCCCTCCCCTTTTCTTATCATCATGAATACCAAAACTTTGTTGGTGCTCTGATTATAGTGTAACCTGTGGAAAAGGTTTAAAAATAAGACTGAATCTAAAGACATATATTTATTGTTTGCAGAAAAAGGAGGTAAATTTTGGCTACAGTCTGCAAGAGAACAAGGACAAGCAAGCCCACCCTAAACTGCTGAAGTAAACAGCCAATATAGAATTCAATGCACTACAATAAAGTGTCCTTCAAGGTAAAGAGAAAATACAGTATTGCTAAACAAATGCTGAGAAATTGTGTCCGGTAAACTTGAATGTGAATAAATGATAAAGAAAATTATTTTGTAGGGATAATTTCCACATAGAAACTCAAACTTATTTGGAGAAACTAAGAGTAAAAATAGTTGGGCTGACAAGATAGCTCAGCGGATTAAGCGCCTGTTTTGGCAAGCACAGAAAGCAGGTTTCAATTCCTGGTCCTGCATGCCACACCAGCCGGAGTCCAGGCATAGTGGTGCACACTTGCAATCCCAGTGCTGGGGAGGATCATTGTGAGTAACACTCCAAGCTACATAGTGAAATCCTGCACCAAATACATAAATGAAAGAAAAAAAAAAAAAAAAGAATAGAGATAATGGATATGTGATTAAATGCAAATATAGTTCTAATCTTCCTTAATTAAAAATTGAATCAAATCCTTTTAAAAAATAGATTTTTGAGGTTTACAACACATGTAGAAGTAAATGGTATAATATAATAGCACAACATTGGGGTCCAGGGAGCCAACTCAGCGGCTTAAGTGCCCCCCTAGCAAGAACAAGGTCCTGAGTTCGATCCCCAGTACCAAAAATAAAACTGAATATTAGAAGAAGGTATGAGAAGTATATTATTACATTCATACATTATAAAAGAAATCATAGCATTACTCTGAAGTTAATAGCAATAATAATACATCTTATGAGCCTGAAACTATAAAATAAAATCAACAAAGGGGATATATTTAATAAACATAAGAGCCAGTATAGATTTATAAAGACATATGAATAATCTCATAGAAAATAATTTATATAAAAAGTGTTGAAATAAAAAACAAGTAGTACCACAGACAACAAATAATAAGAGAGCTTTGACCCAATCATAATGACAGGTATAGACTAAACACTCAAATAAACAAATAGATATGACTCAGTCTATCAGAAGCAGGAGGCAATGGGTGGCCCAGTGTGTCACCATTCCCAATGGGGACTCAACAGACCTTACTATTCTTGTATCCCCTTCCACTTTGGAAAAATGTGTCTCCTTACTTCTTGATCTTTTATTTTGCCCTCTATTTATAATTTAGAGTTTCTTATGTAAGACAAACCAGATGATATTTAAGCTTGTGCACATTATTTATTACATTTAACTGTCACATTCTCAAGTGCAGGACAAAGGTAGGCAGGGAAAGAGGATGAAAAACTTTCCCCATTCAACAATTCTGTTCTTATTGCTAAATGTATGAGAGTTCATCTCTACTGGAACTGACATACGCTGTGTGGGTAGGCTTGCTTTTGCTTGCCCACTTCTGCCAGCATAAATACCTAAGTACTTACAATGTTCAGTCTGTAAGCAAACACTGAATGAACCAAGGTACCTGTTTTATAACTTGAAGCCTGGCAATATGACTCCTTTGTCAAAATACACACAACCCCATCAAAAAGCTGCAAGAGGGAGTTGCTGTAGAGTGGTTTATCAAGTTGTAAATGAAGCACCAGTTCAAATACAAATATGTTACTACGTAAGAATGAGTACTGCTTTCAAGGAGGCAGCATATTCCTAACTCGCAGATTTTCTTAAACCATCAGAAATTATGGGTCCAAAAATGAGATGTAGAGACAAAGTGGTCCTGCTTACATTCACTTTTCTGAACTCATGTTGACCTTCACAAGATTTAACCCTGCTATAGTGTTTTTTTTTGTTGTTGTTTTTGTTTTTGTCTTTTTGAGACAGGGTCTCACTATGCAATTCAGGCTAGCCATAAGCTCACTTTGTTGCTCAGGCTGGTCTTGAACTCACAACAATCCTCTTGCCTCAGCCTCCCTAGTGCTGGGATTACAGGCATACGCCAGCACACCCGGCTCTCCTGCTATAGTCTTTAGAAGTGTTAGTTTTTCCATGGTTAACACCTCCAATTGGCAATCAAAAAGATGTCAATAACAATAGTGAGTTATTCAAAGAAATTGTCAACCATAGTCATTTACAGCTCAGCTTAATATTATGGCCCCACGATGTATACTTCATTTTTATACTTTTCTGCTGCATGGTTAAGACCTAGATAGATCAAGACATATATACCAACACATGAACTTTATATTTCCTATGTTGTCAGTGAAGTCCTCTCAGGGTTTATCTTGTAGTCCTGTACATTATTCTGTAGATCCTTTGTCTGTGTCATCCATGTGGATGTGTCACGGCCAATGCTTGACCAGTTTGCTCTCCATGAGAGCTATGGTGTCTAGTTCAAGCACCTAAGTTAGTTGAATGACAATGGAGTGCTCACCTTTGACAGATGTAAACAAAGGAAGGGGTGTAGAAAGGAAAAATCATGATGTGTGTGTATAGACAGTACAGTTGGGATAGATAACGCTGTGCTTCTACATAATCCTATGAGAGGCAAGATCTGCACTAATGGTGGTTGGACAGGATATTATGTCGGCTTCTAGTACTATGGTCATCCACTAGGAAAATAATTATTGAATTTTTGATATAATTCAGGTATAAAAAATAAGATAAGTAA